>CM054981.1:14422687-14546857 GCA_029030765.1 Salix suchowensis
ATGCTGTCCTAGCTGCCAGGAATGAAAAGCATTATTGAGGGTTTTAGTTTTTCCTGGGTTGGTGGCAGCGCGAATGCTGACCGGACTAGTTTTTTTATTAAGACAGATTATATTTTTTTTTAAAAATAGAAAAATAATAATCAATTTGATAATACGATAAAAATATTAAACAGCAATAAAACAAAATTAAAAACAATACAGAAAATGGGGCTAAGATTCCAAAAATTAGTGGGTGAGTATTTTTCGGTTCGGTTTCGGTTTTTATCAGTAAAAACAACCAAACCGAAAATTATAATTTTTTCAAAAAAAAAAACCGAACCGAACATTTCGGTTCGGTTTCGGTTTGGTTTTTATGTAAAAAAAATAGAGTAAACCGAAATTCATTATTTACTAGTAATAATCAATAAAACTTGTACATGAGGAATACAAATACAGTATCATTTCTCTAGCCAAAGCAAGGAAAAAACACGGTTGATGTTGACAGTAATGGAAGCATGAAGCATCTAACAGATTGACAATATTGTTTCAATCTCACTGTCAATTAACAAGATGCAGCATTAAAATGCTTGTTAAAAAAAAAACATAAAAACTCAATTATCCATGGCTGTAAGAATCAACCTCTACATACTTAGTTAGATGAAGCTAATGACTCAAACAACTTGTATCAGAACCTAATATATCCCGCTCCTGTCCCAGACAACTTTCAAGAATAACTTTCAAAATTCCCAGCCGTAGAGATATGGAGAGAGGGGGGTGTTCTTTCAAGAAGGAGTGCTTGAAGAGAGAGCTACCAAAAAGAGGAGCAGTATTTGTGACTAAAATCGTCGAAGGGAAGGTAATAGAGAGAAGGTAACCAGAGGAAGGAGGGGGCGGTTAGGGTCAGAGCATCCGCAGCATCCGCAGCGAGCAGAGCTATTTTGGAGAGGCAAATCTCTAAAATGGTTTTTTGAATATTGTATATGTGATTTTTTTTGTTGATGTGTGTTTCAATGGTAAAAAGTCATTTTGAAGAGTTATTTATTTTTATATTATTTTAAATATAATGTAATTATTTTGTATGTAGTTTAATTATGCAATTAATTATAATTAATAGAAGTAAGTTATATAATTAAATAATTGCTTTTAAAAAACCCTCCAACAATATAATTATTAATTTTATATATAATTTTTTACTCAACAAATTTTTTAAATAGAAACAAAATTAAATATTTTTGATATAATTACATTATTTTCTAATATATATATATATATATTAGAAAATAATATATATATATATATATATATATATATGCTGATGTGGCCATTTTACCTTTTTTACCTTTGCTTTTGGCACTCCCGCTGGAGTGTCCACAGTTACACAAAACAAAGTAAAGAATTTTTTTTTTTTTAGCTCTCCTGATGTCTCTACCGCTGCAGATGCTCTTAGATATTTAGGAAAGAGTAAAAAAGTCACTTTTCTATTTATAGTGCGTTCTCCATTGTTTATATTGAAATTATTTGGTTGGTTCGGTTTTTACCTTACAAAACCGATACCGAGCCGAACCAAATTTTTTTTCAGAGTTTTATAATCAGTTTAATTGGTTTTTTTATCGGTTCAGTTTTTTCGGTTATTCTTTTTTCCGGTTTTATCGGTTGACCGGTTTTTTTCTCACCCCTACCAAAAATAATAATCAAAGATCAGCGATAAGTTTTTAGTTTGAGAGTTAAATTAAAAATATTGATTGAAATAATAAATTAAAATAATAAAGACTAAAACTATATGTAAAAAAACACTTTAAATTTGGATTGAAAAGGGATATTAAAAACAATTAAACTTTTATAATAAGATCAAGAAAAATAAATTATAAGAATAAGATTCAAATCTAAAACATCAAATCATAATTAAAAAAAAATTGAATATACATAATTTTTCAACGTATTTTTTTACATAAAAGAATTTCTAAATGTAAATTAGAAAAATCATGCATGCATGTAATTAAATAAATCAATAACCATTTGTGTAAGAAAATGAAAAAACAAATCATCAACTATAAACAAAAACGAAACTACAAAATCTAAGAGACAGATATATATTAGAATATTTAATATCACAACACAAGTAATTTACCTAGTTTTGTTTGATGAATTTGTTTAGAAATTTATTAAGATATTTAATATATATATTATTCAATTTTATCATTAATATTAGATTGGTTTGGAATTGGGAATTCATCATTTTCTTTGATTCATCTCAATAGTTGCTATCACAATCTCATGACTAAAGTCACGAATTTAACAAGTTAACTTGAATTGTCTCATGTATGATTATTTTTTTATTTTCTTGAAAACATATATTTTTATAATTTTGTTCTTTGGTATTGGTGTGGTTGGTGATGGAATTTCACTTTTTTTTTCAATTTGCGTTATATAAGGTATTATATTATGATGATCAATGTCTTAAGTTCATAATGTTTGATAGATCATTTTTTACACTTTTAAAATATTTTTTTCCTTTTGTTTTCAAGCATTGCATCAATTAGGATTTTGATTTTATATTTTTTTATGTTATTTTTATTTAATTACCCATTTTCATAACTTGAGTAGATAATTCGACTAGTTTGCTTAGGTTGACTCAATAGTTTTTTTTTCTTAAATTTTTTTTTCCAATTTATTCTTCAGGCTTGTTTTAAAATTTAAACTTTATAATATTATTTCTTTATAGGGTATCTGAATCATGAATTTTAAAAAACAATTCAGGTTGACCCAAGTAAATTTAATGTGATTAAAAAAATTATCATTTGACATATCACTATTTCAATATTAAAAAAAAATATTCAGCAAATTTTGATTTCATAAATGATTTATTATTATGCTAAAAGATACATTAAGCACACTTCTTTTTTGTTTTAGAAAAGAATTTCCAAGCCATAGTATACGTGAGCGACGAATCTAATACCTTCTTTTCATAGCTTAATTCTGAATCCATTGGCAACAAATTAAAGAGAATTTGAACGGATTCCTTGATGTTGACAAATTGCTCAAAGTTGACTAAGACAGGTGGTAGATGATGGCTTAACATTGTTTGATATTTTTTTTTTATGTTTCAAAATCTTTTCATGAGACCATACTCATACTCCTACCCTACTCCCAACCATAATATTTTTTTTTTTTTTTTTTGGGGGGGGGGACGTTTAAAGCACAAACCTGTTCCCAAACTAAGAGCTAGACACGACTTTTCTACCACTCAATTTAACAGAGCTAACTGCCGGAAAAGAGAACTACCAACGTTAAATTGCAGATGTTGGGTAAAGCTGAACCCAAGGAAATTCTTCTTTGTAAGCCATGCTAGCCTCACAAGAGGATTTGCAAGTGTACACAACAATGGTTGACCAATCAAGAGAATCAGCATCATTCTTTACACCGAAGTAGAAAAGTAACTGAGGCAAGATCTGATGCACCAAATACAGAAACTATTATTACCATACCACTTTAATGGGAGCTCAGATTTGAGATCCATGAGGAAAATCATATAGTAGAACAGCAAAAATAAAATATATAAAGCAATAGAATAAATATATCCAGGGCAGATCAAACTATACCTGAAATTCAAAATCTGAAGGACCACCACAGTAACTGCAGTTAGGAATGTCAGCCTTAGATGGCTGACCACTTGACATAGGCCAGAGGGGTTTTGCACTAGCATTCCTGCAATACCTGCTAATTTAAACAAAGGAATGAGTATTCCATTGCAAATTAAACAGGAAGTGCGATTTACACAATAAAATGCTTCAAATACTAGGTATAAAAATCAAATGGATGAAATGCAAACCAGGCTATGAAAACTTGACTTGCACGCTAGCTAAGATATAAACTCTTAAAATCTTACACAACCCTGCCAACTTCTCAATATGTAACTGACACCAGATATGATGCATGGTATACCCACATAAATAGCATGCATATGCAACTGCCCAGATCTTATAGACATCAAGTGATGCTGATTTTAAACATTACCTGTTCATTTGATCATTTCAAAGCCAAATGATCACTCGGGCACATAGCAAGTATTGAGAGGTAACGAAGGATAAGTGACAGTTACAGAGTCAATTCTCTACAAATGTGAGTCTCCATCAGCAGCTAATTTGGGCTTGCCCCTTAAATGTCTAAAATTTTACATGTTTTCTAGAAAAAACTTGTCCGGTTATTTTGTGGGACCCAACCTCACTGCATGAAATGCTTACGATGGCTGAAGCAATCACATACAGAATTCAAATTGTGTTCAAGTTTTCTAGAATATTAAATACAAAATATGATCTCGAAACATATTAGTTCATATCACCTCAGCACTTGTTCAGGGGGCTCTGGCTATGCGCTGTTGGAAAGATGCCCAGCACTTTTTGTCACTATTGACCTGCCCACTACACTATAATAAGTATGCAAGAGATTTACTCAAGTGCATTAATTTCCATTAACAAGAGCTAGAATTGATACCTCAAAAATGTCTAACAATGAATTCATTGTATCGTCCATTTTGTTCCTAGACACCAATGAATTAGGTGGAATGTTATAATCAGACACTTCAGCATCATATTCACTTTCATCATCATTTATCATCTCATACTCTGGCCACAGAGCATTGCTAACTGTTCAAAAACAAGAAAATAAAATCAGACACATCTGAAAGACCTTTTGAAGCATAAATTTCATGATTGACACAAGACAATGTATCAAATACACCATAAAGCGTTTAAATTGGTACTCCCAACCAACCATTCATAATTCTAGATTCTAGGTCAAAATGTCAAGTCATCAATTTTCACTAGAACCATTCTATTCCTTAACCATTGAAGGTTCAAAAAACACTATAAATAAGTTGATATTTTCTAAGAAGGTGTGATAACGATGATCACATGATTATTAAATATGATTGGTTTCTAAGAAGCGATAGACATTTTTATCTTCAATTAATAAGAATCAAGTACAATGACCATAATCATATGCATAAATAAATTGGTGCACAATACCCAAGACCCAGGTTCATGATGTATATACTAGCCTTTAATGATCTCTGCCGAAGTGGTTCCATTCTTACTGGAACTAGAGTCAACCAAAAGGCTCAACTGTTGACAATCAATTTTGTGACCTGAGCGCCAGTGCACAACCTGTGAAGTATGAATACAATGGAGAGGATGTTCATTCAGCAAGAATGGCCAAAAATGAATTCATGACAAGTTGACAACCCATACCTGGTGTTTATGCGAGCAGTATTTTGTTCTTTTGCAGCCACTACAAACTTTATCTCCTTTCCAGGTGCCACACCAGTTACAAAGCGAAACTACATCAAGCAAAAATGATGGGCATCATAAATGCTTGACCGACAGAAGGAGATAAATGTGATTTTGATGGGTAGTGATGTTCACACATATCAGACAAAAGAGTTATTGCGATCTTAATCCGTCTTTATCTTAGAGCTTTAGGATCCTTGCAGCCATGTTGCGCCAAACAATGATGTCTTCATATTGAGTAAGGATTTATCAGTTTCATGTAGGAGGATATTAATTGCTTGTTACGAAGCAAGGTTTTGTAAGCAACAGAACAGGTGACGTGTCAAGAATTAACCAATGTGATATAATAGGTGATGTGTCAAGCCTATTACATTAAGAATAATGCTAGACTAGTTGATAAACTAAATAATGGAAAACTATTTTGACAAAGATTATGCTATTGCATTATGTCATCTTCATGTGGGGACAATTTGTATCCTCCATTTGATGATTGTTATCATGTGAACGAGTCAAAAGACTGAGATCTAAGATCTTACAAGAAAGGACATTTATGGCTCAGCAATGCTCTTGTAAAGTATGACGGAGTAGTTTTTTGTAAAGGCAATCATTCAAGTTGTCTATTGAAAACTGAAACTAGGAGTGCTGAAAAAAGACAGACCAGCTCAGTGTTTATCATTCTGCTAAAAGTTCAACTCAAGGTCTTTAGCAAATGATGATGGTGAATCAAAACCACAGAACTCAAATATGACAGCTCACAGTAAAATTTCTCTTGACAATATACTTGTTATCACCTTAATTGAAACTTTTTTAGGGCATTGGCCTCAATTTTCTAGTTAGAGGAAAATCTAGATGCATCTTTAAGTGCAGGCTAAATTCATATACAATTTTCCAGTGATCAGCCATGGGAAGGATAGAATTTCATCATAGTTGAAAAACAGAAAGCAATAATGTGGGATGCAGGTGAGGTTTCAGTATCATGGATTCTCTGGCTTGTGAAATACAAACTATGAAACAATCAACAATACCCTCAGTTATCATAAAATATTAGAACCCCATGACAATTTCCAGCTATTTCAAAAGAAAGAGAGAGGAAGAAAGCGAACTGAATATCATGTAGGAAAAAAAAACTCTTTCAAAAGGTCCATCCTTCAACTTTATAGTGTTGCAAATGTCGCATCTAACTAGCAAATAACTCAAATCACACCCCCACTACCAAATCCAGTAACAGAAAATATTAGGTTCAGTTCTGTATTGGTGGATGAGGAGATAAAAATAAAATCATAGAGTGAAACAAGAATCTGCCAAATCCAAGCCCTGAATCAAGAACAAATTAGTAAAATAAAAATAACCAGCTCAAATTCTAGTTTTCTCTTAGTTCACTGACAGCAGCACAAGTTTAGGGTTACAACAAGGAGAAAGGCGGTTAGGGAGGGTCATTCAATGAAGTAATGATGAGAGAGGAGAGATTAGAATGAGTATGCTACAACCTTCAATTGAGGGTGCTTCTCAGAGCAATTGCACAGTCAATTGTGGTGCCTACTCATTCAAATTGTTTTAGGAGATGCTAAACACATTTCGCAAGGAGTAATTTATCATAAGAAAATGAAAAATATTGCCACATACTAAATTGAAAGTGTTTTTAATTGTTTGTCATTATGAAATTCTATAAAAGTAACATGGATGGTTTTTCTTGTAGTGTCAAAAAACCTAAACCATGCATGCAATATTATATCAATGAAAAGAAATCAAAGATAAATGTTACCCCCAGACCCAGATGGTTTATCAGTTCCATCATTTCTTGGAGCCTCGCTTGAGTAAAAAGGATTAGAGCAAGGCAATTGGCAACGAAAAACCTTCACACTTCAGAAAGAAAGTAAAAGAAAAATAAATCAGAATGATTCTTAGCTGTCCCTAGTCATGATATTTGATAAGAGAAGAGCAATGAAACCAGTAAATAGACATTTATACCTTCGGGATGGTTTTTCTTGACCGTGCTTCCATTGCTCATGTTGATCTCTAAGAAGACAGGACATTGAAGGGCACATAAACACAAACAATGTTCGATGAAATGTTGATTCCTTCTCTGTTATGGGTGCATATACCTGGATATTTATTCAACAGAAAATGCATTATCTCTTCAACTTCTAGTATTCAAATCACTGAAAATTACAGCGAATTAAATGCCATAGGTAGATATGCACTGACTCTAAGCTCAATCAAAGTATTCAAAGATAAACATCCACCACTGCCTAAAAGAAAGGGAAGCAGAGAATTGGAACAGTCTCAAGCGCAAATAATGAAAACTCAACAAAGAATTGTCTGCTGAATGTAAATTCAAGAAACTGGTAGGTTATCGTGCACCTAAACCCAAAACAAATTACCTGAAGCAAGAACTGTAAGGGTTCTTCACATATATCACAAACACAAGACCTTCCAGATGGTAAATTAACAGGATCCAGCCATGCCTACAACATAAACATCAACAAAATCCGTTTATATAGAAAATACAGGGCTTGCTTTAAACAAGCTAAATGGCGGATGATTAAAATAAAAACAGAGAAAGAAAAGGAGTTCGGAAGAGTTGAAAATAAGTACCGGCACGCCACCAGCCTTGCTAGGAAATACTTGCCGCGAAAGAGACCAGTGATTCTTTGTCTTTTCCAAGAAACCTAGCGTCACTGGTTCTCCTTCTTCTTCACTATCGTCACCTTCTTCTTCACTATCGTCACCTTCTTCATCTTCTTCTTCAACGACTTCTTCAACCTCATCGTCTTCATCAAGCGAGGAAATATGTACTCCCTTGAGCTTTTCTGTGGAGTCTCCCATCGCACTCATCGACTTTGGGGCGTATTTCCTTTAACAGTTATAGCGTATGTTTTCAGGCCGCTACCTCTGCTTCTTCTTTGATAATCTGCCACTGAGAGGGGGGTAGGGTTTTAGGAGTCGGAAATTAAGTTGGTCCAGAATATTATTTTATCCTTGTACCTTAAAATTATTTGATTTTGTTGTTACATTTTGAGTTTATTCAACTAAATATATATCAGAACTAAAACTTGTTTTTTTTTATCACGAGTATATTTTTTTTTGTATTTTAAAAATATTTTTTAAAAATATAAATATTATTTTAATGTATTTTTAAATAAAAAAATTATTATCCTAATATAAAATATGCTCTACAATAACAAAATTTAGAAGGATGGAGTGGAATTGAATATCAGCAGTGTGGGTCATAAGTTTCGTTTTGTTTCATTTTATGTTTTTTTTTAAATAGATCTAAAAACTAATTATGATGGTGTTATTAATTATTTTTGAAACACCATAAAAATTCTAAAATTAAAACTCCATATTTAAATAAATAAATAAATAAAATTTATATTCTCTTTATGTATTTTTAGCAGGTTACATGAGTGACTTAAATGAAAATTTAAAATCTATATAGTCCTCGACATGTAAAACTGAGACATGTTATACAGGAAAAAAAATATTATTCATGGCTACAGTAAATTACTCTCTTGTCCATCGAATAAAAAATGAGATGCCATGGTGTTGGGGGTATTTAATATTTTTTCATTCCTCGGTCATTACAAGATTATTAAGATGTAATGTCGTTTAATCAATTCCCTTTCCATTTATCCATTTAAACAAGCAGTTTAAAAGCATTACACAATTTCAAAGAATCACCCAGAACACAGCGCAAGAAACACACACCGATAAAAATACAATCATAAAACACATGAATTGAAAAGGTGAAGCTTAATTATTATGCAAAAAAAAGAAGAAAAAACCTCAATATCACCAAGAAGGAGGCCAACGATTTCTTCAGTCTCTTATGTTCTCTGTCCAGCGCTTGAGAGTAGAGAGAGCTTTGGGGTTTAGAGAGGGAGGGAGGGGTCGATTTTGTGTTTTGACAGAGGGTCGAAGCTTCAATCTCAATGGTTTCCCTTTTTGTAGTTTTTAAAGAAGATTCGAAGAAGAGGAACAGAGAAGAAAAGGTTTTGAGTACTGAAGAGGAGGATGACGAGGAAGAGAGTAGCGGCGCCGGGCTGGAGAGGAGTGGACGGGTGGGTGGGGGTCGGCGGCGCAAGAGGGAGAAGAGAAGGATGGCAGGGTTTTTTAAGTTTGAGATGGAGGGGAACGGACGGGTGGAGGGTGGGGTTTTTTATGTTAATTATTATTATTATTAATTATTATTATATAATTATTATTATTAACTCGCAGTTTATTGTCATTCAAGCCCACAAGGAAATGGTAATGGAAAGTACATAATAACATGACATGAAGGTTTCTTAGAAATGGATTGTGGCATCTGCTGAGATAATTACCAAAACCTTTAATCTTAGAAAGAAAACTATGATCACTGAAATCGGTTTTGAGTTCACAATATTTCACATAAAGAATATCATCTGTGGTAATGTAGAATCTGAAAAAGAAGAAAAGATCTCTCATCGAATACAAGCCAGTCAGGACACATCTGGTGAGCTCGCCGAGGGATGAGAACAAGCAACGGGAATTATTGCTGCATTCACTATATTATAAACAATACATACGAAAAATCAAAACCTTCCTTCTTTGCTCAAGGGGGGGAAAAAATCAAAGAAATATACAAGGAAAAACAATCTGCAATTCCCCCTTCAGCTCGGCTAACTTTCCTACTTCCTACTTGCATTCTTGCGTTTCCCGTCGACCGGAGCAGCCTGCCTTCTATTCTGCTGCAGGGGAACTCCAGCTCCATTTGCTAATTTTCGTGATGGTGAAGGTCCTAGCGAGGGATTTAAGTTTTTGCTGCAAAAGTTGAAGCTTGCGAAAATGAATTAATGATGAATTTGAGATGAGAGTATATACCAACACCAAATCACATCTGCAGTACCTTAACTCTGGATTCCTGGCTGCTTTTGAAATTGCTTTGCTAGTTTTTGAATCAATCCCGTTTGTTGTACCTGTAAACTTGGACTGGTTGAATTGCCAGAGCAAATCAGGTTCTGATGAATCGCTGGTGGCAGCATCAATATCGTCTACGTCATCATTATTAGCAAGGTTGAACTGGTTGTTACCCACGAACATATTATAGGACTGTTCTGGGTAAATTTTTGAGGAGTCTGAAAGATACTTCTGGTAAAAGGCATCAGGCAAATTGCCGTTTTCTGCACCCCAACATCCTAGAGATTTTTCTACTCTGTTCATAGCATCTTGTTTGTTCACCATGACTTTATCTACCCACTCGCCCGAGCCCATTTCCTTCTCATCCTCCACGTGATTTTGACCAGGGCTAATGACTGGCGGCCATGGAGGTGAGTTTGCTAGTATCTCATCAAGATCGAAGCTTTGTCTCTTCTGTCTTGGAGCTGACTTTGTGTGAACCTGAAGCAGCAGCACATCAATTTATAGGAACCAAGTTAGCTGAACGAGTATACAGAAAAAGAAAGGCATCAATCCTAGAGAAAAGTAGAGGAAGCATTACTATCGATGATCAACAATCTTTTATAAATTTAAAACCCAATCTTATTCCAAGGCTGAACTTCTTGTTCATAGATTTTATAAATTCTGAAGACTCAAATATTTGATGCCGTTATAGATTCCATGCCAAATAAAACAAAGTGAAATATTCAGCTGTCTCCATGGCGTCAACACCCAACAACTGCAACTTCAATCACTTAATTTAAGAAATATTTTTTCCAATCATGATTGGAAAGCAAGGCTCACCTCTATGTTGCCCACATCCCCCATGGGTTGGCGGAAGACATTGCTTTCATTTGCATCTCTGAGCCGATGGTTAGAATTGAATGGTGATGATTCACTTTCTTTTCTTCTGTGTTCTGGTTCTCTCTCTTTTTTGGCTAATGCTGCCTTTAGGCTAGAAATCTACGGGGATGAAAAAATTTCATATAGATTGCATTAAATTGTGTTGAATGATTAAGATAACAATGTTATATCGAAAGAAGAAAAGAGAAAAAGAAAGTAATACTTGTTCTTTGAGTTCTTTAACATCTGTACTGTCCTTGTTCACCTGAGCTGCACCAAGTTCCACTGTGGCTACTCGCTCAGCAAATTTCAGAGTACTTATTGTTTCTCCTACAGCATCAGGCTCGGGGCTTATGTGGACAAACATCAGTGTCTTGGCCTGCCCTCCTGAAAGAAGAGTTTCATTCCGAATCCACAATCATTTTCATTAAGAGAAAGGAACAGATTGAAAAATGTGTTTACTTTGACCGTACCAAGCGAGTCTTGGAGCAGTTGTGTCAGTTTGCTATTTCTGTAAGGGACATGTGGATTCTTATGGGCAAGGGAAGCGATGACATCACCCAGAGCTGATAAGGATTTGTTGATGTGCTTCGCTTCTATTAGTCTGTCTCCTGTCACTTCAGATTTGTTTACTCTCTCACTCCCTGCCAAATCAACCAGATGCATACAGCCACGGAGAATAGCTCCGGAGGTAAGGTCTCTTCCTTGAACATGGACAGTCAAGCAACTGCAATTCACAATAATATAAATTACAAGTCATCCATACTAGAAGGCACTGCTAGAAGGAGTCATTACAAACTGAAATATACGAAAGAACAATAAGTCACCTATGCGAGCGACTGCTACGATCATTTAGGGCTGTTGCACCCACTGCACGATTCCTTTGTCCAAGGTACATCAGATCAATAACATCACATGTTGATGACACAGGAATGATGTTTGCATCTGGTACATTAAGACCTGTCTGAGAACTGTTACGAATTTCTAACGTGTCAACAATTAAGGATGGACAATTCTAATCTTAACCCTATGTAGAGCACAAATGTCCGAAAGACTTCTTATTTCCTTGTTAAGTAGTAGCTGCTCATGCAATTCAGTTCTTAACTTTCGCTTAACCAGAAAACAAACTTTGTAAAGGATATCTTTTGTTACTTCCATCGGTAACAAGGAGATCCCTGACTTGCTCGTTGTAAATCTCTATCATTTGTACAGCAACATTGTAGCGGAAGGTGTCTTTCCTTTGCTCTGCAAGAAGAAACAAATCGCCCAATGCCCTATAATTCACCCCTTGGTTTTTATCTGTGAGATCTTTGGGTCCTGTCTGGAAACATGAATGATGAAGTTCAGAAATTCTGCATATTTTAGTAATGAACTTCAGAAAAACAAATTTTCTACATTCACAGATATATCTAACTTCTGTTTTACCATGGTGTAAGTTTTTCCCGATCCTGTTTGACCATATGCAAATATACAAACATTGTAGCCATCAAGAACAGATCGAATTAGTGGCTGCATATCAGAGAAGACCTCGGCTGCAATTCAGTAAAACTAATAAGTGTAAGAAGTAGTGTCAATTAGCATTCATCAGACCAATTCCAAATTAAGAACTAACTGACCTTGGGTGGCCAATGGTCCAAATATTTTATTGAAGCTAAAGGACTTGCATCCTTTCCCATGTTTTGATGCGGTGCTAATTGTAATATTCCCATCTTCCATGTGATCCACTGTGCTCATAGCGTTTGATTGTCCAGACAAAAATGGTCTCACTCGACAATATACCCGAATACTTCCTGGACAAAAAATAAAACGAAGGGCATAGGTACATGATAAAGAAAAAACATGATTGGTTCCTTGTGGGCAACAGTAACTTACCTTTGAGGTCCTGCACTTGATTATATAGCTTGCGATTTTCTTCAAGAACCTTATGGTAGCCTGAAGCAGCATGAGCTAGACCATGGATGTGCATGCCTACGTAGAAAAAGACATGGACTCAAACCTTAGATAGAAAGAACACTTAGCCAACTCTGCTCCCCACACAGCCATCCCCACCCCAAAAAAGAGAAGTTTGTAGATAAAGAAATAATCAAATTTCTTTTTTGAGTACCTACCAAGACTGTTAAACTCCTCATGAAATTTCATTTGCATAAAATGCATACCAGCTTTTGCTGTACGGAGTGTGTTTTTTAATTCCTGCAGCAAAGAATAATTAGCACGAGAACTACACTTTGTTAATCCAAGAAAGAAAATAATGGAGAAGTAATTAGTACTAGTCGTACCTGTATATCTCTTTGCTGTTGACCAAAGATAATTTGCTGTTTCTCCTTTTTATTTTTTAATTCTTCATCATCAATTAGGTTTTTATGAAAACATTCCTCTTTCTTCATCACTCTGGCATTTTTTTCTTCAATCTGCAGGATTTCAGCAGCAGACAAGAAACTCTTTAGTGATTATCATACAATTATAAGCACCATAGGCTTCACAGTGGTAGTGCTTTTTCATTGTCTTAATATATCTGTTGGACTTGGGAGGTTTTTTCGCTATTCAGTGGATGAAGATTAAGAGATTTACCCTTTTATCACCACATGTAGATTTCAGCAAAAACTTGTTTCCCTGAGAGATGGTCTTTTCCTTAGGAGCTGCCTTGACCTATTATTTACAGCAGAGTAGGATAAAAAAAATAGTTGCGCAATTAGAAATAAACTAGTTATCTTCTGCAAACTTATTCGTGTTCAATGATCGGCTGGCCTACCAGATCATATTGGCTTGCTATGCGATTCTCAAATTCCTCCACAACCTTACTGAGCACCGATTCGACTAACTATTGCAAGCAAAAGGCATGTAGAATCAAAGTTAGAAGCAATATTATCAGTGGTACCAACAGATTCTAAGGAGTTCTAGTATTTGAGCTCAACGAATTAGGGAATTAAAATTTTGAAATTGTGGAAATGTGATCAACATATCAGCAAGTAATCGTTCAATACTGGGGAAGCTTGGCAGCCTCAGAATCTGAGTATGGATCTCACAGAATGTTAATATAATGCATATGAAAATTTGCTTCTAATCATGTCCGAGAAAGAAAATAACCAGTGGGAGTGGGATGCATAAATTCTTACTGTTGGAACTTCTTCAGGCTTCTTATCCAACAAAACAGCACGAACAAGCATACTCAAAGAACCAGATCCAGGCTTAAAAACGAGGAAAGAAATGAAAAATTAGAAGACATAAATCTGAAGTTCAAACTGCCGGAACAGGCAAAAGCTCAAATTTAAAACAGTTAAGCTTACCAACCATTTTATTAGAGTTTTCAAGATCACTGGACAGAGTGTTGAAAGATTTTTCATTCATTGACAAGTTTCTGGATAAGGAATTCATGAATGGTTCCGAGTTTTTTCTTACAAAAGACTTTGCTGATACTGAAGGTTTTACATTTCCACCGAATTTCCAAATCCCATTTCCACCAGTCTGTTTCCACTCACTGTATGATTTAAGTGCCAAAACAGAATTCACAACCCTTGCAGATTTTCCTCCCTAGAAATACAACAAGGGTTAGACAAATGAAGCTCTTATCTAATTCCATGCATCTTTATGCATAGAGTAAAATCATAATTGCAATTGCAATACATACTTGTTCCAGATCAGATGCCTCAAAATTAGGAATCCCCATTTCCTGTACAGCTACAAGAAAATTCCTAACATTTTCAAAGTACTGAAATGCTGATAATGCAGCACCATCAGGTATAAGAGCAGCATCGCATGGACTCTCCACGACCTAAAATATTATTAATTAAATTAGCCACCATCATCCAATAAATATTCAACACTAGACTCAATCAAAGTAGTAATACTAGCGGTATAAATAAATAAAATATATACCTTAGGCACAGCTCCAGGTTGAACCTTATTGAGAACATTGCAGAGAATGATTCCACTTCTCAATCCAAGCCTAAACTCTTCTTCAGATGGCTCAGCTGGCAAGTCTTTAGCTGCTACCACTCCAACAATCTTTCTCAACCACCCCGCCGCTTCATACCTTCTTGATGCTACCATAAGCAAAATCTCAATAAAATTAACGCTTGTCGTAAACAATTGGGAGGAAAATAACTATAGTGTTGCAACAGAAACATAGAAGGAAATAAAAAGAAGAAGTAAAAGGTACCGGCTTCTTCAGCTTTTCTAGAGTCCAAATCAAGATCTCTGAGTCTATTGCCATGCTGCTGCAACACATCCTCCACGACCGACGCCACTGAAAACGACAATGCTCCTCCTTCAACAGCCATGTCGTAAGAAATCACTGCCACGTACTATATATCTCCGCTCCTTCTAATCACAATTCCACCATCAAAGAGTCTCAATCTGAGCCTGTTGGAGCTAAAACAAATTGGAAAAAAAAAAGGAAAGATCAGAGAAGAAAGAGGGAAAAGGAAGGGAGGAGGAGGATATTTTTATTTCCTTAGGAAGTTTGTTTGATGCTAAATCATCTAGAGATATATCCACGAGCGCTTTTGCCTTTTTCTCTTTCATCCTTCTTCTACGAAGAAAAGCTAATAAATTCTCTCTTCCTTTTTATGACTTTGCTTTGTATATAGTATCAGCAGTATTCATTTCAGTATACTCTCTCTCTCTCTCTCTCTCCCTCTCTCCAGTGCCCACTCCGTTTCTCCTAAGCTCCCCCACTCTCTCTCTCTCTCCAGTGCCCACTCCGTTTCTCCTAAGCTCCCCCACCGTACCTGTCTCCGAACCTCCTGGCCTCTTCAGTACACCATCCCTGCCAACGTGCTTCTGGTGCTTTTCTCCCAGCGCGTGCGTCATCAAGGTCGTTAATTTTTTTTTACCGGTAATTTAATTTTAGATTAATTTTAAAATATACCCGACATCATAATACCATACTCACCTGCACCAATGCTCAAAACATCATCAAGGTAGCAATGTTTTCTTTAATTAATTCTAACTCTACTCTTAAACACCTCTTGAAATTAGCTGCAATTGAAATTGAAAAGAAAGAGAGTGAGGAAGAGAAAAGAAAGAAAAGACGGCTTCAGATATATTTAAAAAAAAACTTGACGGGGGCGGTAACTCGATGACCAGGCCTTCACTTTACCTTTGAAGATAAAATGAAATACTGGGAGAATTATGGTGGTGGTGGTGGTGGTGGCGGTGGCGGGTCAATCTAAGTTGTCGTGTTCTTATAAGATCGGAATTCAAAATTTCAAATATCAATGCTATGAAAGCGGGCGGTGTGTTTGTCGTCCATTTCAATTCCTTACCTGCAATTCAATTAAACAATGGTTCTATTGGCTTTGAATATTTTTTTTGTTTGTAATATTCAAAATACCTGCTTTCTGCTCAGTCTTCAGTTGGTGGTGGGTACTGTCATCTCCGCAAATAATAATAATAAAAGAAAAACTAAATCCAAAGGGAGATTTTCTATAATTAGACACGTATTTATTGGAATGATATAATTATCCATTTTCCCTTTTAACAAAAATCAATGATTTTAGTATTAGGATTAATTCGGTCTTTTTGCCAGGCTAATTTGTTTTTATTAGATTTACAAAGATATTATTATTATTATTATTATTATTATTATTATTATTATTATTGACGTAAAGGGAAATGATTATAATATTTTTGAAAGTTTATTTTTTAAACATAACATCTTGGTTATTTTTATTTTTATTTTTTAAAACATAATAAAAGAACTCAATTATCCTTAAAAGAAAACATTTTTAAACTTGTGTCTGGAGAACTTTTTTTATCTTTTATTATGATTTTCTATTATTATTATTATTATCATCATCAAGTGAGCAATTTGAATTTGAATTTTAATAAATATTGTTTAAATAAAAAATTGTGGCCCACGTGCCAACGGTGGAAGGCTTCTATTAACTTGGGTTCACTTAGACTCTCTTTTTTTTTCCTTACCCAATTTTGTCCTTCTAAATTAAATTAGCTTATAATTGAGCTACTTTGTTTTTTTTTGAAAAGATTTGTTTTTTTTCTAGTTATCGTGTACATTTTTTTTTATGCAGTCCATTTATAGTCATTAATTTTTTTTATAATTTAAAATAAGTAATTTGAAAAATAAAAAAGTAATAATCAGGAGTATTCTTCAATCTATGTGCCCGCGGTGATTTCAATAAAACAATTATGAAATATTTGACAAATGTTAAAACAAAAATAAAAAAATAAAAGCTATTATTAAAATAAATAAATAAAAAGTATGAAAGCTGCAATTTTACTTCATATTATAGAATGTTTAAATATTCTGCTATGTTAATTTTTTTTTATGCAAGAAAACTACATTTCCATAAAGAGCATATTGTGGATCCAAATGAACAGGTAAAATCTTTGTTGTTTCAGATTCTTACAAGTAGTATACATTCTGACTCAAACTCGAGATATACTGTACAGATCATTAATTTTATATCATTATGTCATATTCTTTGGGGATGTGTTATGTCAAATGCAATGCATATAATCCGTTTTTACGGTGTAAGATTGGAGAAAAGGTCACCTTATTATATATTTGACAAGTTTTAGGTGTCATCATTCTCTACATGACAAGTTCATAACTTTGTGCTAAGTTTAGTATACATTAAAACTGCTATTTGTTTAATTTTAATTTTATCCCTTGATATTTTATTTGTATATTAAATGTGATCCTTGTTTTTTTATTCCTATTTGTTTGATTTTGAGTATTTTTTTTTCAATTTCACTCCTCAATATTTAACCTTCATTTTATTTTTATGTTAAATTCCGTCTTTTGTTTTTTAATTATTATTTATTATATTGTTTTATTGAATTTGAACCGGAAGCCAAGAAAGAAAGAACTTTAACCTCGCAAAGCCAAGAAAAGCAGGGAGATTCTGTGAAGCACCAACACATCTTTAAGCAGGTAAAAAGTTGAAAGGCAACCGTTTTCACTATGTCAAATGTTACTTGCAATCGCCTCCAATTGTTAGGCAGAGAGTAATTTTCAGATAGTGGAATGGTTGTTGAATATATGAAGATCGAAATATATAACCAAATGCCACAAAACATTTCATGAATTTGCGATAAAAAAAATATAATTTATATTATTTTTTAATATACTTACTCAAGTGAAAACTTTATGAGTTTGAAATTTATATATAAATTTATATTATCTTATACTTGATTGTTATCAAATAGAAATGAGAGGTGGTGGGATTTAAATTTGTTACTGCTAGGTTAACAAGATTATAATATCATGTCAAATAATCATCTTATTTTAAAAGCTTAAACTATTAGGTGAGAGTTTTTGGGATATGATTTATATTATTTTGTATGTAATAAAAAAAAACTAGAGAATTCATTTCCATTTTTTTTTTTATTTTTTTTTATAAAAAAATAATATAATTTAAGCTCACATTACGCTGGATAGGAATTCTATTGTCTGAATCATCCACTCACATTAATTCTTGTTATGTCAAAATCTGGTCAAAATCTCATTAACTTGACTTTAAACCATCCAATCCCGATATTGGAGTCGTTCAAATCTCGCCTTGATTTAAGGTTGTTTGTCTTGTAAGGATGCTAATTCCTTTCTGGATTTTACAGGTTAACTTCTCAATGACGGTTTGGAGAATATTTGAGTTTTGTTTTTTACAAAGTGATTTTTAGTTTAAAAATATATTAAAATAATATTTTTTATTTTTTAAAATTATTTTTTGATATCAGCATATGAAAATGATCTAAAAACTATCAAATTTTAATTTAAAATAATAAAATTATTTTTTTTCAAAACCATTTTAGAAATGTAGTATCAAACAATTCTTTATTATTAGATGTAATTTTAATCTTTTATATCTTGATGTGTTGACACAAACTACTAGATGATTAGATTAAATACGATAATAGCTAACTTTTTTATATAAAAAATTATTTTTGCCATAACCATTTTAGTTTTTTTTTATAAAAGAAAATTGGTATTATCATATTTAATTTAAACAACTAAGTAGAAAATTATTATCTTACAAAAAAAAAATAGATATTATCATATTTAATTTAAACAGCCCGTAGTTTGTATAATATGTTAAAGAACCATGTCATCTAAAAACTTAAGCTGATAGGTGAGGCCCCTAGAATATGATTTATATTATTTTCTGACACACACCCTCAAGCGAAAGCTCTTTGAGCTTGAAACTTGCACACGGATCCACTCTACCTTGTGCTTGATTTTTATCAAAATAGAATGAGGTTGGTGAGATTCGAACTCGTGATCGTTGGGCCAACAAGGCTCCGATATCATGTTAAGGAATCATCTCACCTAAAAGCTTAAGCTGATAGGTGAGGGACCCACAATATAATTTATATTATTCTCTAATATAATAAAAGTGAAATATAAAAGGTTAAAATTAACCCTCAAATGTCTGGAATTTTTAGCCTAGATAGTGATCCCATACATTTTTATGTATTTTTCTAGGTTTCTAGTAGTCGGTCATTTAAACTTTTCATGCATGATGCATGCATGATTTTTTCCATGGTTTTCGAGAGACGTGGTATGGTGGTAAAGAACTTAAAATCTATTTTGCATGTCTTGAATTCGAGTCAAGGTGTTTTTTACATTGTCAAAAATTTAGCACGTTCGAGGCTTTTAAAGTCTTCAAGAAATATGATATGATGATGTATGTCTTGGGTTCGAGTTATGATATGCTCACCTTTTAAGAATTTAGGATAATCAGAATTTTACTCGATTAACTTGAGATCACAAAAAGTGTATAAATAGGGATGGAGTTTCCTTGAATAAAAAAATATGATTTTTTCCATGCAAGAGTAAGCACTATTTTTTTATGTTAATAACATCGTCCATCACCAATATTTATCAAAAGCTATGCACACAAAATTTTTAATTTGAAGTTTTTTTCATGAATTTATCATGGCATGCAAACTTATAAAACAAAGTACCATACATTGTATCGTTGAAATAAAACTAGATCTAATCCATAGTGTATATACTAAAACATTATATGATGATATTCAGAGTAGTAAGATATACAAACATTATGTGTTAAGAGCTTTTTATTTATTTATTTATTAACGTATATATATTATTTTATAATATATGCGCACCGATTTTTTAATTTACAGTTATATTTTTTTATGTTAAAAAATACTTAAACAATACCCACCCAATTATTATTTTTGGCATTGGAAAAATACATGATGATTACTAATAGTTCTTGACTTATTTAACTAACACTTTTATTGTTTGGATTTATTGGCACTGTTGATTTTTAATTTATTTAATTAAATGCATGTATAAATTTTAAATTTTTGATTTTTTTTGTAAGGACTGTATATTATTATTATTATTGTTGTTTTTTTTTCTTACAAAACAAAACTATCTAACTTGCACGAAACACAAGTCAAATAAACCCATTAGGTTTTATTTTTGAGATTTTTTTTTCACCATCGAGAATTTTCGGTTTATTTATCAATCAGGCATGGTAAAAACTGTATCGTTTTGAGAGACAAAGGTCGGGGCTCCCTGTGCATAACATCACATGACCTTCTAGGGTTAACGTTAAAAAAACATTCAAATGGATGGTTCGGTACCGAACCAGCCAGGTTTGTATTTTCCTTTGAGGCCCATGGGGCGCGCGGCTTTAGGACCCACTTCACGGGCGATCGGCCGTAAGGTATTTTATTTTCAACTACAAAGCTAGCTACGATAGCGCAACAGCCAAGTACAACAATATTCAAGACAGGCCAGTTAGAAGTAGCCAGGTCATTTAAAGCTCAATGACTGTCTGCTAGGTGGCACATTTCTATTTGGTGTTCTGAACATTTGTCCCGCCACCCGTGACGATTCTGTAAGGGGCAAACAAGTATTATAAAATCCAGTACGGCTATAAATAAATAATTATAAAAAACCAGGGACCTTTGTGCTCTTGTTTTTTTAACTAGGAAAAGAAAAGCATAAAACATAGTCACATTAAATAAAATAATTTGATTTAAAAAAAATGAAAATAATTTGATTTAAAAAAATGAAAATAATTTGATTTAAAAAAATGAAAATAAAAGATAGAGGAGAAGTGCTCAGTAGACAATTTCATGTAGAAGGAGAGCCATCAACTTGTTTCAAAATGAAAGCAAATTGATTTTTCAAAATGGGTGGCAAATTAGCAATTTATTAGGTAGCATATTGATGAGTCAGGCGCGCACACACACACACACACACATCAACTATCATACCACTAGTACTCTGATTTCAAGGCCATTGATATCAATTCCAATTTTATCTTTCTTTCTCATTAATTCATATATAATTCAATTAGAACATTTCAAAATTAATCTCTTTTTTTATAGAATGACTAATCAAAATTAAATAATTTCGATACAATAACTTTTATTTATATCACCGGTTTTTCATTCTCGGAAATAGTCACTCAAGTTCAAGGAATGGTGACATCAATGACTTATATTTTTAATCACTAGTCTTTTAATTTTGGGAATGACTAATCAAGTTCAAGAGCCTTCTAATTTCAGGATCCACTAATCAAGTTCGAGTAATCTCGATATCAATAATTTTTGTTAATATCATTTGTCTCTTATATCCGATAATGACCAATCAAGTGCCAATATAAATGACTTACATCGGTACCATTAGTCTTTTAATTTCAGAACGACTAATCAAGTTTATAATTTTCTTTCTTTATCTACCAAGTCATTAACTTGTGATGTCAAATACAACATGTAATGAATTACATATTAGAATTAGACAATGTATTAATTAACTATAATAGGAGTTAAACACCTACCTATAGTACATGATGTCAGAACTCTCAGCTCTAGACTATGGTTAGTATTTCTTGTCAACACGAAATAATTTCATCTTCATTAATTATTTTTACTTTCCTAAAACATTTGTTTTCCCTCTGATTATTGATTTCCATAAACTTTTATATATTATTTTTATTCCTTTATTTGAAATTCTATATTGACTGAACATTATTCAAGTTCAAACATATTTCTATGATAATCTAACACATTATTTACAAAAACTTCCTTTTTTTTTATAGCCATGTTGGCTGAAACAAACAATAAAAGGGACCGTTCATTTTCATTTTCCATACTAATTTATCATTGTTAGGTACTAAAACAATTCACAATACAACTTATTTGTGAATTTAGAAAAATATTATGAAGGCTTCATGTTCATCCATTCCAAGGAAAATTGTGCAATCACACTAGAAAGGCTTCAAATTCATCCCTTTCAATAATAATTTATGAAATCATACTACTTTGTATAAAGTTATCAAGGTCTTGAGCAAAATAAGTTATCAATTATAAAACAAAATGAACATGCTGAATAAAAAATATTAAAAAACTTAATTGTGATCCACAATGTTTTGTAAACACATCCTACCATCGGATTGATATAAAAAAAATATCAGCACCTTGGTATTGTCTATTTTTAACATTTAGTTAAACAAAAAAAATTATTTTAAAAAGAAACAAAGCTATTAAACTTTGTGGTGTTAATGGTCAAGTTAATGGTTATCTTAGCTTAAAAGTTTGGCATCTTATTTTTTCAATTGAACTCGATTTTAATCATCTATTTTTTTATCATATAGTTAAAACAAAGATTATTATAAAAAGAAAAAAAAATATGTTATTGAACTTTAGAAAATCCATACACTTGTTAGCATGGCTGGTTGACCTGGTCCATAGGTTTTTGACTTTTCTTTTTCGTAAGAAAAAGTTATTATTTTTTATTTTATCCTTTGATACTTGGTTAATTGAGAAATGAATTTTATAGTTTTTTTTTATTAGATTATCACGGTCTAAGAAAAAGTCATGATATATAGCTAGTGCTTTAAAACTCAAGCTAAGTAAAGAATCAGATTGGAAGATTTTAAAATCAACCTACTCATTCAGGTTTAATGATATTGCTAAAGATCTTCTTGTGTAATTGAATTTATATATTTTACATTTAAAGAAAAAGATTTATTTAATGATATTGCTAAAGATCTTCTTGTGTAATTGAATTTATATATTTTACATTTAAAGAAAAAGATTTATTTAATGATATTGCTAAAGATCTTCTTGTGTTCTTGAATTTATATATTTTACATTTAAAGAAAAAAAGATTTATTTGACCCGTAATGAAATTTACACCAATAAACTAGTCTCTAGACTAAAACCAAATGACAACCCCGATATTCCACTTTGGCAAACATGGAACATTCTCCTTTAAATAGAACCGAATCAAACCAAATCTATCCTTGTTGGAATGTTTTTTTAATTTTTTTCATAATCATAAAAGACTATAGTAAAATCAATTTGAAGTTGCGAGCTGGTTCATTCTCCATACTATCCAAGAAATGAGCATATATGATATTATATGTTTGTTAGATAATTTTTTATATCATATTGAAATTGAAGAGATACAAACAATAAAAATAAAAATTTATTTAGTTTTAGTTGAAAAGACCGACAAAAAGTATAAAATAAATACGCTAACAAAGATAGGTTTAGAGTGAGTTTTTGTATGGTAAAAAGAGAAATTAATTGAGAATACATCCCTTGTATTTCACCACCTCCATCCAATAGCTCTAGCAGAGAATATGGAATGCATTTTTTTTAAATGCGAGGAAACTCCACATTTCAGAAAATATATTTTATAGATTCAAGTGAGCAAGTAAAACCACAGCTGTATCAAGCTCTTACAAGAAATATATGTCCTGATTTGAATTCGATACTTGCTATGCAGATTGCAAGCTCTTTGTTATCACGCCACAACTCTTGACGATTGTAATGCCTTTTTGCCAACTCATAATTGGGCAAGTGCCAAACCTTCACTTTAATGGGGAAAATGTTAAAATTAAGACCCTAATCATATTCCCATATTGTTCAGAAAAGGTTGTTAATTGTTGAACTATCATTGCAAATGCTGTGATTAAACTTGAGAGGATAATTATCTTAGGAAGAGGTTTCAGTTGTCGAAGGTATCAAATTAGTAATCATCTTTCCTTTATATTTCCCCTTAATTATCAGCTTCACATGTTTGGTGAACCCACCAATCTGACCCCTGCCTTCTTAAAATGATTTTAGTCATTAATTACAAAGAAGGTGCGTATCACTTTCTGGTGCAGATTCATGCCGAGAAGATGGTGAGCCACAGCATTTTATGGGATCCCGTGCTTCATCTTATCCAAGCATCTGACTGAAATGCCCATCTCAATACTCATGCTTTCTTCTTCTTCTTCTTCTTCTTCTTCTTATTATTATTATTATTATTATTTATTTCCATGTTATTTTTGGGTTTAGGGAACTGGAGTTGGCAAAATATATCATGAATGTAGGACATGGAATGTTGTGTGATTAATAAAGGAAAAAAGAATTGGGCCAATATGAGCAATATAAAAGCAACATATAATTTGATGCTTTATATATATATATATAAAGGGTTTGGCGAAAAGAATACTCTTGCATCATCAGAACAACACGAAACTTTAGGCTTTCTGTAGAGGGATTGAAGCAAACAGAGGCCATGCCATGGCAAAGTTAAAGGCACATTGCAATCATTACAATTATTGTTCTTTGCTGGCCAGAAAGTCAAAAAGGAAAATATTTATCGCAATTCCATCTGGAAAGTAAACACCAGCGAAATCTAACAACAAAGTATAGTTACAAGCTACTGGACGAATCTCACGTAATACGAATTAAGGATATTAAAAAAAAAGTCAAGCCTTTGCACTCAAGAAAGACAGCTTGTCAAGAGACTACACTTTGCCAGCCATTAGACAATATTCTCTAGTTCATGAGTTTGCAACCAGGTGGTTCTTGTTTTAAAATCATGGTTTAACCTTAATCAAATACGTAGAGTACAATAAAAGTATAAAGAGAAGAAGAGGCAGGGAGCATCAGAGGTTGTTCCTTTTCTCTGTTTTATAATCATGGGTGGGGCAACCAGCATTCCCAATAAATCATGAAACCATCGCACTCCTTATTCTTTGTGTGTTGTTTTTATTGCGAGTAATGAAAGGGCAGAGTCCTTTAGCTTCCATTCCCTCCCATTATACCGATGCATGACCCCTGCTGCAATACTTTTTTTCTTCTTTTAGATACGAGGAAATCCCATTTCCCGGAAAATATATTTTATGGGTCCAAGTAAACAATTAAAACCCTGGCTATCGCAGACTTTTACAAGAAATGCACGTCCTGACTCGAACTCGAGACCTGCTATGCAGATCGTAATCTTTTTTGTCATCACGCCACGGCCTTGGGACCCAGCTGCAATACCCCCAAGACTTAGCACCCACCCCACACACAATATCAAGTTGAACAAAGCTGGCTCTGTTCTTCCTTCATATATGATCTGCTTCATGGAATGTCCTTTTTATCAGCTTAGCCTCGCTTGTAAAAAGTGTATTGGCCAGCTAGCTGCTTTTGACAACATCTAATGGCTCAGCTTTCTTGCTTCTAGCAATTACATAAATCCATTTCCCAGCAAAATGTGGAAAAACAGAGAGCTCTCTTGTGCGTAGAAAAAAAGAGAGGGGCTTTATTGACCAAGTGGATTGACCTCAAGGCTCTAACTCTGTCGTGTTGAGCTTCCAGTGAAGAGATGAGGCTCATAGGATACCCCTTTTCAGCTAATGAGTTGTCAAATTATGGGCATATCCCCTTTATTAGTACACTCGTAATCGGCATTAAGGGACAGAAAAGAGGAGGGTTTTTCGAATCACGTTCATTGTTTTAGCCCTCAAGCTTTTCGGTGGGGTATTATTCATTCACTCGTTGGGATAAGGATCTTTCCTCATAGTCTGCAATCATGATAATGAAGCTTTCAATTACTGGGAAGCTGTTGGGCCAAACCTTTAAACCGACTTTCCAATCACGAATATATAAACTTTTGAGTGATTAGACAATTGTGTTATCCAACCCTTGCCTCATTTTTCCACCCTTCTCGTGCTCCTTCGTTTTCAGAGAATATATAGAACCGCTTTAATCATACAACATGCTTTTACCAAAGCTAGAGGATGCTTTGGCTCAATCTGTACATTCCTTGTGGTTGTTTGGTCTTAGAACTGGTAATAACAGTCCATGCCAGCAGCAGTTTTTTTATATATGTATTTTTAATGTATTTTCAGTAGGGTAAACATTTACAAAACCAAGCCAGCAACTTTCTGTTATCCTTTTCTTTTCTTTTGAGAGGGCAGCCATTTCTGTATTCGATGCAAGCAAGCTTTCTAGGGCCAATTACATGGTCCAATGGGGGAAATCTTATACCAGGCTTACCTCTCCATCCTTCAAACTAGTCCATCCCTGAATTGAAATCCAGTTACTCCATAATATA
Organism: Salix suchowensis; assembly: GCA_029030765.1. NCBI lineage: Eukaryota > Viridiplantae > Streptophyta > Magnoliopsida > Malpighiales > Salicaceae > Salix > Salix suchowensis. Next base: position 14,449,016 of record CM054981.1, read on the forward strand.
TTAGCGTTTATTCTTGTAACTGAGGCTTATATCCATGAGAAACAGAAATCGATCCAGGGATTCTCTTGTTCCCTTCCACAGCATTAGCTACGGCCAATTTCATAGACTTATCCTCACTAAAGATAACAAGTTAACAAAACCAATCTTTTCTTCTGGGTATTTCAGAACGCTGCAAGTAGCTGTCCAGTTTCAGTTGCCTTTATGCACTCAAGAGGTAAAAATTTATGCAACATGTTTGATGGCACAGGAGCAACAGCAATAAATGAGGGGATGCAGCATTATTTAAAATCTTTAGCAGACAAAGTTAAATGATTTCCGATTGTTAAATACTATTCATCAAAGAATGTTCCTATCAAAATTTCAGAGTATTTCCTTTTATCGTCATTATCACTGTCAGCTTGACATAATATTCTTCCGCCCTCTGATAACTTTATGTTGCAGATTTTACCCGACGGGATGCGGGTATCAATGCCATCCAGGTTGTTTATCTAAAAACTACCTGAAACAATTATGAATACATCAACATAATCTAGAAAAGTTATCATCATAGCGCTGACCAACCTCATCTGCTCTTCCATGTTGCAAATTCTAGGCAATGCAAGTTTTGTCTATCCATGCAATATTCTCAAATAAAATCCATCTTCACAATGTGTGAGGCTGTGGATCAGGTGGGGAATGGGTAACAAGAAATCTGTTAATCATCTCAAAGCTGGTGAAAGTAATAACAGCAGCTGGCGTTGTTCTAATAAGGTTGGTGGCACACCCTCGGTAAAATCCCAGTGAGACCCTCTTGCTGAAATACTTTCTTTATGCAATCAACCACACCAGAGTAACGCATTTCTGAGTGGTGACCTTGTTCTTGAAGCCTTGAGCGAACTACCTGTAAAATCATGTGAGAATAAGTTTGTATGTTATTGTTTCTGTCAAGCAAAGACTTGCTATCACATTGAAAACAGGCAAGAAGCTTTAGGGAGTTGGTGCATGAAGCTGTGGCTTTCTGTTGAGATATAAGTAGTTTGATAGAAGTTAATAGCTTGGAGAGCCTGTGGTTTCTATATAGGCAATAGAGGCATTTGGGATAGCTTTTCCTGCATGAATTTTTGGTGAGGAAATATTTTTTTAAAATTATCTCTCCTCTTCACGGGATTTCTCAGCATTCATGGTATGTTTTTTGGTCAGTGAGCACATTTCTCATCTTTATCTATTGTCTATATCTTCAAACTAGGTCACATGCTCATAAAACTAAAACTTGAATGGTGAGTGATTCTTGCTACCCATGAAAGCTTATGAGTGCAAGAAACATCATTTTTTTTTCCCTTTTCCTAAGATAAAAGTGACTACACAATTCATTGTGAAATCCTATATAATGATAGTCTTATCACGGTTCAACAGTTACTGGCAGCTTGGACAAGGCATTTTGAGTATGGTTCGGATTGCTCAAAAAACGAAATAGAACTTCAAGTTACAAGCAAGAAATATTTCAAAGTAAAAAATTTTTCCTCTTCAAAAACAAATACAATCCAGAAAGAACATCAAAAGGCTACAGAGCTGCCTAAACCTTGGAGAAAGGAGGGCGAGAGAGGTGGGAAGGCAGCTGAGCATCAATGACCTTTCTATTTTTCATGCTGATCAGTGATTGTATGTATATTAGCTCAAGAAATATCACTATTTTTTCAACAACATACCTCATGTGGATATGTCAGTGTCGAAGCAAATATTTTGGAGACTGATGAGGCAACAGCAACATCACGTGCTCCTAGTTTATCCATTGTGGTATTATCTGAAAACGATAAAAAATTAACTTGAAAACAATTCTTTCTTGTTTTAAATTACTATGAGATTAAAACCAGTTAAAAATTACCCCGGGTGGCCAAGTACATTTTGATCTTCTCATATGTTGGAAATTGGATGGCAACATGACTGATACCAGCCAATGCAGGCACAAGACCACTGATTGCCACATAAAAAATCTCATGTATTATTAAAACTCATCAACAAACTTTAGACATAAATATCTAGCATAGTTCAATGATATTCATTGAAGACTTCAATACCTGTACAGCCCACGGATGCCTTCCTCATGAGCTATTCTTCTCAAAGCAGACAGTGTACTCCTATATGGAACAGCACCACCTCTCATTCCTTGAGTCTGCAGAACAGAAGCAAACAAATAATTGTGAATGCTGACCGCCTCAGCAACTTGAAATATGCAATCATCCACTATATTTTCTACTTTCCACACTAGAACAAGTCGCATGTATAGAAGATTTAATTACTATTATCTTGAACAATGGACAAATTTCAATGTCATTACTTAGATACAAATTGCAAAACCATATCACATATAACAAGCAAAAACTAAAATAACAATCACAATCACAATCACAAGCGACTAAATTAAAACAACAAAATTGTTGCTCCTAAGCTCACTGCATTGTTGACTGGACAACTCACGCATCAGAAAATAATAACAAATGAGAACTCAAGAGAAGATCCTCTCCTCTCCACCATGTGCTCAAACTTTGGCCAATACTCCTTGAATGAGCATCATGGGTGGGGGCATGATATGTTCAGGCAAGAAAACAAACAAAAAGCATGACTCAAATGAGCTACAGGTTTAAAAAGTTTGCATGCCACTGTGTCTACAAGGTGTATTAAATAAAGGGAGCTTGACCTAAAATTCCTTAGATGCTTCTGTTGGTATGTGCTGGGTTAACTACAATATTTTTATAATAACAGACAAAATAAGACATGGAAAAAAATCACTCACTTGAAGTCTTGTCTTTACAACCCAAAGAGGATTTGTGAAAATAGCTGTCGTAGCTCCAGCACCAGAGGCAGCTATCACATTAGCACCTATTGAAAGATGATGACCTTCATCTACACAGGCAACACAATCACAGGCTCATTAACACTAAAAAGAAAAGTGTACTGTGAGATAAATGTAAGAGAAACTATGCAAAAGGGGAGAAAATAAAGTAGCAATCAATCTTTGTTTAATGACCAGTAAAAGTAACAAATCAGCACTGACCATTGGAACAAAGAAAGCTTTTGAGTTGTTCATAGATCGTAAAATAAACCTGTAAAGAATAAAAAATTAGATCATTCAGAAGAAGAAAATTTGAGGCAGCATGATCTACAAAAAAAATAGAAGCTGGGAAAGCTAAGGGGAAATGAGAAAATAGAATCAAATATTTTAATTCTGGACCAAATATGTTTCATTATCTTCAAAATTCATCCTGAGGCCTCAGTTCTCACTAGTGATTTTTTATTATGAGGATACAGAATCAAGTCAATGAAGTACCAAAAAGAAACAATGCATGGTGGCACTGAAAATTGCCTGTGCTGTGGAGATGAATTCACCAATGACTTCTAGATTGAGGGTTACGAAAAGTTAATCATTGTTTTGTTGATTTCAATCTATGAATGGGTTATCTCTTCCTTCATATTTCCACTCATCACGTTTCTAATCAAGTATCTTACAAGAACACAAACAAATTTAATCGCATAATAACAGAGTTTATAACTATGATGTGCCATGCCCTCGTCAAATTCTAATAATCAAGCTCCAATTCAGGTAAACATGCTTGCAAGCATAATCATACACTTCACACAAACTAACATGGAAACCCAACTCAAGTGCTTCTGTTTTACACCAATAACTAAATGTTGTAATGTACAAAACTTAAGCTCAAAACAAAACTCACTACACTAAGAGCCCGTTTGCCACTGCGGTCAAACCGCTGTTTTGCTGAAATTCAATTTTTTTTTCATTGTAAATAAATATGTTTTGGTGTTTTTAGATCATTTTGATGTGTTGATGTCAAAAATGATTTTTTAAAAAATAAAAATAAAAATGTTATTTTGATGTATTTCGGCACGAAAAAGCACTTTGAAAAACTACCGCAACTGCTCTCCCAAACAGCCCCTAAATTTAGTAGGTAAGGCTTCAACTTACAGCCCAATTAGGAAGCAGTGCGAGCACAGTTGGAGCAAGCCCCCGGTACATTCCACGCAGCCCCTCCCTCTGGAATATCTGTTCCAGACTACCAACTATAAGACTCCCTGAACAAAATTCAAAGAAAATTTCTGTAATTCAAAAGCAAACCACACAGGTGCAAATCTTTAAGAAACCAAATTCAATTTCGGAATCTGCTAGAATTTCAAAGAGCAATTGTTTTTATTAAAAAACAAACCTCTAAAACTATTGGCAGCAACATCGAGTTTTGGCAGGCCATGAACCTGAAACCTAGTCTTGATAACATCTAGAGGACAGACGAATGTAGCAGCAATAACTCCTGAATCCAAAATAAAAGGAAACAAAAAAAAACATCAAAATTTCAATCAATTGACCTAAGCTAGAGAAAAAACAAAGAAATAGATAAGAGTACCGGCAGCAGCACCGGCGCCGGCATTGCAGAGATGACATTGCTTGGGATTAGGATGAGGATCGGCGGAGGACATTTGTTGTGGGAAGAAAGAAAGCAGAGGTTCGGGAATTACAATAGGAATACAAGGAATCCTCTCTGGAGAGGGAATTTGCAGACAGCAGCCAGAGTCGCATGGCAAGAAGATGAAACCCTGTTTTGATTGCTCGTCGAATCCGTCCCAGTTTGTTAGTTAGGGTTTTTCCGTGTGGCTAATAATGGATCGAAGAAATCGAATTAGAAGAAGGTATTCCATACGGCCGAGGAAAGCAGGTGTGCTGGGATCTCCATTTATTGCACTTCAGGAGAGAGACGGAGAGAGAGCGGAACAGCGAGAGAAGATAGATTCAGTTTCCTGTGTGGATTTTATTAGTGGAGGGGAAAAAAAAACGTGAGGCTTTCTTTGATTTTCTTTTCTCTTTCCTCTTTGTGAATACGTGTTTCCATCTGATTGGCCTATCTTACCTCTCTCCTCTTTTTTTTTATTATCATCATTAGTTTGTGACTTTGTGCGGATTATACTTTGACCCGGAAAATTATGGTGTAATTTATACTTAAATAATATTATATTTTTATTAATAAGATACTTAAATAGCCTCCATGATTTAAAATATTATTTAAAAAAAACATTAAATATATTATTTTTGTTAAAAATAAAATATTTTTTTTCAGTCTAGAAAGTGTCACGTGCATGGTATTGGAAAGAGGTTTAAGCAAAAGAAAAAGGTATCTGAGCAGAGAAAAAGTCATTTTCTTTGACTTTTCCGCCAGTTTCCTTGCAAAAAACATGATCAAAGACTAATTATTTTTTAAGACAAAAATATATAGAAATCATCATTCTTTTTGTACCATGCAAAACTTTCATCTCATTTTCTCTCCGCTTTAAAGTCTTTTTAGTTATTTTTAAAAAGATATTGACAATCTTATAAATATTTATATAACTTTTGTTGATTTTTTAAGAATATATAAATTATTATTCAAATATCAAATTATAGAAGATTAAACATAATTTTTCAAACTATGAAAACGAAATGATATTTGAGTATCAAATAAAATGTAATTCACATTAAATCATAGGTGTTAAATTTAATTCCTATTATTATTATTTAGACATAAGTTTGGTCATTATTAATTAATTTTGCATTTCAAAAACGTTTTTATTACTTCAAATTATTAATTAATAAATCTTATTATTATTATTTAGATAAAATTTTGGTCATTATTAATCAATTTTGTGTTTCAAAAATATTTGTATTACTTTGAATTATTTTTATATTTTTATATGTTGATGTCAAAAAAAATCTTAAAAAAATTAAAAATTATTTTTAAAACAAACATAATTTTTCCATATTGATGGTTACGAGCCAAGATACTGAATGACTCTTCGCTATGACCCCCGCCCCAAAGAAAACAATTAAAAAAATAAGGAAAAGAAAAAATGGTAATTGGCTGCGGGCAAATATTTGTTTATTTTATTTTAATATTATTATTTAAGAATATTAGTGCAATCTTCAATGTGTAGGTAATGCACGGCATTGATAATCGTATAGAAGGGCGTAATGCAATTTTGACCTTTCAAAGGTTGAAAATATTTTCAGTAAAGGACACAGATGAAAATTTCCAAGCAAACATGACCCTATTTGATTGGTCTCATGTTTATTATTTAATTTGTTTTATAACCACCAGTGTTTCAATTTCATCCTTAAGAAACTCAATATATAATTACTGCACAGGTATTCTACGCTCCTCGCAATCGACAACCTGATATCCTGCTAAGGTCTGTGCATGTGTTACCATATTATTTGTTTTAATAATCACAGTCATAGCTGTTAAAATCATAATTTTGACACGAATCAAAAATTGTTTCTGAACTCAAATTGTAAAATTAGAATTGTAAAATCATACTTTAAAATTTACTTTACTAAATTCATAAAATCACAACTAAAATAGTCCAAGTAGAAAAATCATAAAATCGTAAGTAAAATATTTTTGAATACACTATAATATAATTATAGCCATAAATTTTTTATTAGTTAAGGTTTATACATAATTTAAAAAATAAAAATACATAACAATTATATCATTATATTAACATTTCTAGCCTGGGAGGGGGGCGGAATAGGGGCTAGCATGGTGGGGTGTAGGGGGATCGTAAAATTAGACCGGTCCGGTCTGATTTTATGATTCCATATAATTTACCGGTTTTTGACCGAATTTGATCCAAATCAATTTTTTCTACCGAGTTAATAAGATTTGATAAGTTGACTCGCAAAATCGACAACTCGAGATTTTGACAACAATGGTCACAGTTGTCTGCTTGCTTTTCATATTTTCGAATTAATTTGCAAATTGATAAATTAATTGACTGAAATTAAGTATTTTCTTTTCTTAAATGATTTCAAAGACGCACATTTCATTAAATGAGTTAAATTGATTTTTTGAGATTATATATGATTTTAAAAAAAAATGAGACCTCGTAAGTAATTAATGGTAATAAATCTACCATCAAATAATTATTATAGTTTCTTTTTTAAAATATATTTTCATGCATATCAAACACCAAACAACCTTGGCTTAATTGTTTTAAGAACATCAAGATGATAATAAAATTTTAAGTATCATGACAATAAAAGATTGGATCAAACCCAATAATCATGTCACCCGGGGCGTAGATTCCATTGGATTTAGAATTAATAATAATAATAATAATAATAATAATAATAATAATAATGATGATGATATATGCTCACAAAATTAAATATTGAACTAAAAATAAATACTTTTTCGAGACTGATAATCCTATAAAAATCAAACTAGTTTTAAATCATACAGTATATTTTTCAACTAATTGAGTATTAAAAGATAAAATAAGAAAGTGATAAAAAAAAACAACATATTCCGTCAGCGGGTAAATATATGAAACTTGTAAATAGAGTAACACAGGCTAGCATATCAAATTTGTGAACAAAGTTATGAACTCCACTAGGATTATATATATTTTTTCTTTCAAAACTATGGTTTATTTAACTACGTGACAATGAAAATAGATAATCACAAAACCAAACATCAACTCAATACTAAAATATTTTTTGAGACCACGATAATCTCATAAAAAAGCAAAACAAAGAAAAAAATTATGAAATTGAATGCTAAATTAACCCAATATCTAAAGATAAAATAGAAAAAAATAAATAACAAAGAGAATTTTTTTTGTCAAACTCACGAATCAAGTCAATATATGAAACTCGTGAACATGTCTATGAACCTTATAAAGTTTAATGAAATGTTTTTTTCTTTTTTCTCTTGAACTAATTTTTATTTAACTAGTTTAATGAAATGTTTTTTTTTCTCTCTTGAACTAACTTTTTATTTAACTACATGATAAAAAAAAAGAATCAAGTGCAAATAAAAAAAAAGAGGAAAAAATGACACCCTACTAGACAATTAAATTGAGACAACATTAGTAACGCTGACAAACCTTCAATTTTACGCTAACCCTGTAGAAAGATAAAAAATAAAAAAATAAATTAGCCAGTCAAATTATCAACCATTCCAATATTAACAAATTTTATCGATAAAAATAAAATCAAGAAATAAATCATAGCAAAAAAAAGCAAAAAAGAAAAAAAGAAGAAGAAAAGAAAAGGCTTCAAAACATTGTAATCAAAAGGCTTCAATCCCATAGTTTCCCATATTCTTTAGTTTTCGTTATTTTATAAAATCTAATACCATGAATTTTCTTATTACATTATTTCTTTTAATTAGACAATAAAAAATAGACTATAAAAAAATCAAATTCAATTAAAAAAAGAAAAAAAAACTTATCAAACTTATAAACTGGAACAACTTAAATTATAGTAAACCCTAAATTTCATTAAAAAATAAAAAAAATAAAATACTGTAAATTAATATAATGTGTTTAAATTTATAAAACAATATGATAGTGTTTAAGATGCCATAAGTATAGATAAATATTATTAATACGTACTTATAAATTATCTTTTCTTCCATGAATTAATAATAATTTCTATTTATTGGAATTATACGTAATTGTATATAACTATCATAATTACAGAACAATTATCTAAATTACAAAAGGTAAGATGATTTTTTTATGATATACCAATCGATTTTGTTCAATAGTTAGTAATCAGTTATTTGCTGCAAGTAAATAATATTTATTTTTTCGATATATCATAATGTAAGATGTGATTATTAAATAAATAGCATAATTACGAGATAGCTAATTAAATTATTAAATGATAAAATAAAAAATATTAATTTTCCTGCTTGGATTGTGATATGCTTGTCAAAATCGTGATAACCCTATCTAGGTTATCACTGCACTCCAACGGGAACGCTATCTCAATTTCCACCCTTATCCATGAAAAGCCCTATCCCTGATTTAACTTGCAGAAACCCCTGACCTTGATCCGCCCCTAGACAACATCTCCCCGTCCCAGGTGCGTTTTGACTATTTCCTTCTCTCTAGCTTATGCTCTGCTATATATATATATAGTATTCTCTCTGCTCTTGCTTTCTCCCCCTACTGCTATTGCTTTTATATTTGTCTCTGTTTGATTCAAATATCACTCAATAGTTGAAGATGGTCCTAGGGTTTCAGGGCTCTCACAGGTTAAGTAAGATGAAGAGGAAAAGAGAAAAGAAGAAAGATCGAAAACGATAAGGAAATTTTGTAATTTTTTCTCACTGAGACGTAACAGAAGCCATCTGTGTATACACAAACTAAATACATGGTTTTATACATTTGAGCCTATAAACTTAGAACGAACACACCTCACCTCTGACCTTGGTGCCAGGCGACTGGTCTTGGTGATTTTGCAATCTGTCTTGGCAGTAAGAATTAGCCTGAATGTAACTAGCAGATGGCCTCTAATGGCCTCCTCCCTGGACAGAAAGCCACTGATTGGTTTAAAGTGTTGTGGGGTTTTGATTACAAGTCAAAAAGGAGTTGCATTTTGTCTGACCTTGTTAGGTGGATTATGAATACTAAGCCCTTGCCTTTGAGAATTAATGGAATATGTTCCTTTTGCATATGAAGGATATGGCTAACATCGCTATAGTTTGACAATAGTATGCAAATGGAGTGTGATTATGGTGTAGCAAGTGGACCTCTTGAATCAGTTCATGGTGTATGCATTAGAAGTTTGCAGACCTTTTTTAAAGGACCACTTGACAGGGAGGAGGCCACACCTTCAAAATGTTTTTTTTGTTATTCCTCATTGCAAGAGCTATGTTATAGCTCTGCTTGCTTGCACCATTGATCAGGATTATTTTGGTAGCGTGTTCGGAGCTTTAAGCTAGAGTTTCCAATTCCAGCATTTGTGTCCTAGGACGATGCCCATGAAACATTCTGTGTTGTTTTTGTTGGCGCTCCTGCTTTCCTTGAAGTTTGGCCTAGAGTTTATAGACTTTTTACGTTTTATGATCTAACTGCCCGGTGGGGAATTTTGGGCCAGAAATAAATCAATGTAAAAGCAAAGCTGAAAGTTTGTTAAGGACGACCTAACATTCTAAGGACCTAAACTGACATTAGATACATGGTGGCCAGCTACTTAATGAAGATGACAAGCAAACACAGAGGCCTTCAACTTGCTTTCTTTGCTATCACATTTACCCCATATCAAGTTCCCAACCTATGATCCTTGGAGACGAGGATTAAATGAAGCAAGGGGGAATTATAGCCTAATTAACTATAGGAATTAATTTACTAATCTAAGTTTTGGTGTGGAAACATCTGGTGTTGGGTGTGCTCGAAGTTTCTATTCTCATACTAATGGAATCAAGTCTTTAGTGCGTTTATATATGGTTTCTCAGTGTAAAGAATCAGTGAATGAAAATTAATTTGGTATCGTTAAGTGAACAGCAACAACATTGTTCCATAACCAGTTTCATGTTTGTGCATCATAATCAATAGCCCTTGTTGATCAATTTGAGGGCATGCATTATCATTTCAATAATCTAAGAATCAGACATTGAGGATGCTTAGGTTGACATGGAAAACAGAATGGCTTTATTGTGTTATGCTTGGTAGTATATTTTGAGGGAATGCAACTAAAAATATGAGATTGTCTCTGCATTAAGTATTAATTAATACCCATTTTAACAAGCAGGACAGTTTGGATGGGCATCCAAGCCAGAAATGGTAATGATCGTCTCCGGACAATTTGGACCCCTGAAATGGATCGGTATTTTATTGACCTTCTACTAGATCAGGTCAGCAATGGAAACAAGTTTGATGATCATCTATTTAGCAAAAAAGCGTGGAAGCATATGACATATTTGTTCAATGCAAAATTCAAATTCCAATGTGAAAAGGATGTTTTGAAAAATCGGCACAAAACACTGAGGAATTTGTATAAGGCTGTCAAGAAGCTCCTTGGTCATAAGGGCTTCAGCTGGGATGAAAATCGACAAATGGTGACAGCTGATAATAATGATTGGGATGAATATATTAAGGTGAAAAGCTTCACTTCTGCTAAATTGAAAAAGAAAATATAAATTATATACTTGAAATCTCATGTGTGATAGTTGCAGATACGGCCAGATGCACGTGCATTCAGAATAAAAACCATACCATATTATAGTGATTTGTGCTTAATATATGGAGATCCAACTGGTGAGAAAAAAGGTAAATAATCTAACCATGATGCTGTCTTTGACAGTTATATGTCTGCATCACATGGACTTAAGGATTTAGTTTTAAAATCTGTCACTGTTGATGGTTGGTTAGCAGGTGACAATGTGCTAGAGTCACTGCCTTCGCCACTACCTTCTGAGAATGAAGAAGTCACAATCACTCATCCAAAGATTGGTAGTGAGGGAGTTGCTGAAATTCTTCAAGAAATCACAATTGATGAAGATTACAGGATATGTGTTTCAGAAGTAGTGGATGGCTCTGTGACAAAAGGGGCAGGGGATGATGTGCAAGAGGCTTCACCAAATATCACAGGAAGCATGGCAAGCAACCGCACTAGGACATATTGGCAACCACCAATGGACCGCCATTTCATTGACCTTATGCTCGAACAATGGCAGAAAGGAAATCAGATTGATGGTGTATTCCGGAAACAAGCATGGATGGACATGATTGAGTCTTTCAATGCTAGGTTTGGCTTTAACTATGATGTGGATGTTTTGAAAAATCGCTTGAAAACTCTGAGAAGGCAGCATAATGTTATAAAGAATCTCCTGGAATTAGATGGGTTTGCTTGGGATGATGCTCGTCAAATGGTAACTGCTGATGATTATGTTTGGCAAGACTATATCAAGGTAAGTGTCTATTTACAGTACCTAGAATCCATAACCAACTGGTGCTTATTAAATTGAATAGCAGCTGTATGATGTTGAAGCAAGAATATTACAAAAGCCTTTGATATGATCAAAATGCAGACACATACAGATGCACGGCAGTTCATGACCCGGCCTGTCCCATATTATAAAGATTTGTGTACGATATGCAGTGATCAAGACAGTGATGACAGAGACTGCTTCTCTGCTCAATATGCAGAGCTGCAAAATGATTTACAGGATTGCCAATTCTTGTGGAATGCCACAGATCTTTCAGTCGCCAGCTGCATCAAATTCCAGTGGAGATGAAGTTGGTGATATCTTGGAGCCTGCTCATACAGCTTCAAAATCTAGTGCACCTTCACAGAAGAACAAACGTCAATTAGAAAACCAATCAAATTCTACTCCCCCCAAAAAGCCCCGCGGTGATGAGGACGGCATGGCTAGTGCCCTTCGGGAGATGGCAACTGCAGTCTCATCATTATCGGATAAAAGAAAGGTTGAAAATTCAAACTCCAACTCTATAGAGAAAGTAATTGAATCTATCCAAGCATTGCCTGAAATGGACGAAGACCTTGTATTAGATGCCTGTGATTTATTAGAGGATGAATTGAAAGCAAAGACGTTTATGGCACTGGATGTTAAATTGCGAAAGAAATGGCTACTGAGGAAGCTTCGCCCGGAGTCATAGGCCATCTCTGAAGTTTACACTTCATTCTTTAGCTGGCCATGTTTTGATCAAGTTATTTTTTACTAGGCTGCGTAGGTTTACATGCTCGCCATGGCTACTGTAAATTAGTGGATTTTTGACCCGTCACAAGTCTTTCAGAACTCAGAAGCTTTCTGTTGAAACTTGAAAGTGTAATTTTTCAACCTGTTCTTTTGATTGAGGACCTTTTCTCAGATGGGTCAGAGTCCCAATCTTAAAAGGGACTTCCTCCATCTTAAAGGCGCTCCTTCACTATACTTTTAGCCTTTATTATCTTTTATAAAGCATGAAGAATCCAGCCTGTTCAATAAAAAACAGGATTAAAGAAATGGACCACTGCGTGCATTAAACATCTTTATGTTGATGAGGCCATCCAAGCGGGATGAGATAATTTCAGGTCGATTTGTGAGCAAGTCACAAGCATCGTAGAGACCATGTACTGAAGTGCCATATCCAGCAATTAAAACCCAATATTAGTGGCAGAATCACCACCAGGACCTTCAAAACATGTTTTTTTCCGTACAGGAAAAAGTGTACACGAGAAATTTGATTGGGATTTGAGATTTAGATAGAAGAATAACGCTAAATTTCAATTAAGCACAGGAGCTTTGAAAATTAAAGTACATTCTGGCTCCGATCTGGCCTCAAGGATTACATACAATTGCGGGATGCAATTCAGAGCTGCATCTAATCTAGCTCTATTAGTCAAGGTATATTCAACACAGCATTCACAATAAGAACCTTTTGTTATAATCTCAAGTTGACAACCAACAACGCTAATATTGTGTTTCATTCATTGGCCATCATCAAATATAGTGGACAATAACAGTCCCTGTACGAACTCACTTCTCCTTGCCTTCTCCATGTGTTCCTCATCTGACAAAGGTGATAGGTGATCATTCCTGCAATCATAAAAATACTTACAGAGTTGGTACTGCAATGAAACGATCAAGTAGCAGTATTAAAATGAAAAAGCTTTTGCAGACTCATAAACATTCTAGTATGAATCCCCAAATTAAGACAATAAATCAAACCACAGGAACTTCAAGGTTTTCATTGAGCTTGGAATCCAATGGAGGGCTTTTCTTGTTTACCATGACTGTTGCCTTGTCAATATTTTCTTCCCTTCCCATTTAGGAAAATTTAACTCCCTGGAGTTCACTTTTGTTGTTTCCACTCAGAAATGTCCAAGTGCTTTATTGTAATGACAGTGGTGCTATCCTATCATATATAGCTCTCCCAATATTAATAAAATGACATTGCATCCATCCTTATTCTCATCACCGTTTCACTAATAAATTATCAATAATTGGCACTTGTAACATTGAAATACTCTGGGTCTCTTTTCCACACTTTGGCTTCAGAATATATGCTAACTTTAATATTCTTTCAACCATCTGCCATCTGCTATATTGTTTTCCCCCCCTTGCCAAGAACTAGTCCTTTGAATATATTTTTCCCCCAGCAAAACATTATATATAGGAACAAATATAAGCACAAATGTTAATGATGTCATAAAACATAACCAAACACCTAACCTTTCCAATAGTTTCACATCTGAGTTTTTCTCTTCTATGGTCACTTTACTTGATAGACTAGGCTGTGCACTCTCATACTTCTCAGCAGGGGATACATTGCAAAGGAATGAAAGCAATGGATCAGGTGCTAAATTGGAGGGAGAAACCACTGACGATGATCCACTAAGCAACGCTTGCAAATATCCATCCTCTAACTCCTTCTTCAGAAAAGTAGAATTCAAATGTGACTTGCCTTTCTGAAGTTTCAATTTTTGCAAATTGTAAGCTCTTGTCAAGGATGCAAGCATGGTCTCAAGTCTAAATAAAAGAACCAAGAGCAATTCAACTGGCAGTACAAGGACAAGATGCAGTAAGAGAAAGTACTAATCAAGTAAAAAGAGGTGAAAAGATAAAAAAAATTCCCAATAATCGAACAAAAAAAGGATATCTTGTAAATGGTTTGATGTTCTGTTGTTATGTGATCAACCATATCCATCCCCGCCTTGTTGAAACAAACAGGGCATACCTGCAAACACATATCGGTGATTATAAGCAAGTTGTACTTCCAAAATTATATATCAAGCTGACTATGACCTATGCACAAAGATCCTTATTACATTGATGACTAAACATGTATTAAGTGAACTTCATACATGCTGGCAAGCTAGAAAAAGATTCACTCAAGTCTCCCTGCCTTTAACAAAACAGATGGGTATCAGTTTAGGTTTGTCAACAAATTCATCCAGATGAATTCAGGTATAGCTCAACACAATTAAGAAAAATTGCAATTCAATGAAACATGATCCATTAGTTTGACACAGCATATAGTGAAAGAAAGAACTAGGGTTTTTTAAGTCCTAAAGTTACAAACTTAAATTCCAGAGAAAACTCTAAACTGAAAAGTTTCATAAGAAATCTATCTTAGCTATATGAAAAATGAGCTAAAAAGCTGATGTTTTAAGTAGCTAAAATCGAGTTCTCCACTTGGTGATGATGAAACAACATTATAATAAGCATTCACCATAGCAACAACCTCTATCAATATTTCCTTTTCTTTGAAATCATAAGAAAGCTCGATATTCATAGATTTGTTCTAATGATTCTCATAGTTAGTATGCTCTTAAATGCTATCAACCTCTAGAGGAACACAATCTTCTTTGGCCCTTCTGATAAATAGAAATTTCTTCAATAAAAAGTACAACTCTGATAACCAACTTATTCAATCTTTTCTTCGAAAACCCCCCATTAAAAAAAGAAATTTCATTGAAATTAAGAGCATGTTTATGAAAAGTTTGATTGTGAGATATGTCTCAAGTGCATCGCCTGTCATAAACAGCACTTTTCATGTAGTCATGATGCCTATATAGGTCTGCAAGAATAGATATGGGGGTGGTTCACCCTAAAGTTAGTCTCTTGGCACATTCATCTCCTCATCACGATACTTGTTTGCACCTCCCTTAGATAGTTGATCCAACCGATCAAATCTTTATGATAGGGTTTTTCCGCATTGTCTCTCGAGTCCCCATAGTGTCCCGGACAGCCTCCATTCCTTCAACGTGGGGTGGGAAGGTATTGCTAACATCTCTATCGGATATCAATTGATGCAATGTATAGCGAAAAGAAAGAACCATAGTTTATCAAAGCCCTAAATTTACAAATCTAAACTGTAGAAAGAACTCTAAAGCAAAAGGTTCTTAATAAATTGCTTAATAATCAGTCTTAACTGTTTTGAGAAATAAGCTACAGAGTGGCTAAACCAACCTAACTAATTTAAAACCAATCAAATTAAAATTTTGTAACCTAACTAGGAAAGGAATCCAAAAATAGCTAGAAAAATAAAGAAATAACCCAAACAACATCTCATAGGCCTAATTTGGACATGAAAACAAGGTCCTTCATTGGCTAAGGCTTAGCTGGATAACCCCTCTAGAACCAAGCATGTAGAATGCGCCAGGAGAATCTCAACCCAATCCAACCATTGCATAAGAAATTATGCCTGTTTTTGTCAAAAAAATCATTTGAAGTGTCTAGACTTTTTCTTGAACTTGGACTTGTTGATACACATCCCACATCATGTTTAGTGTATAAGAGAAATGAAGTGAGGCAATACCATAATCCAAAGGAGAATGTTCAAAATCATGTGCAGAAAATTGAATAACAAATTGCGCATTAGTAAGAAGCTCGAGCCTCTGGTTAATAACAATGACATTTTCAAAGAAGATTAGCGTCAACACTTGGCCTACGGTATATAAGAAAAAACAAATTTCCCAAACAAAGAAGAAAGTCTTAAGATTTAACTACTAACATTTTACCTATGATTCTTTGCAATCACCCTTTTTTTTTATTAACAGAAAAAAAAGGAACAAACAAAAAAAAAGCAGAAGATGCGCAAATAGGGATTCAATATCAAACAGGTCCAACAACTCTTTTATAAAAAAACATGGCCCAGATTATAAACGCATAAAAGCTGAATTGCAAAAGGCATTCAATAGATAAACCAAACTTTTCCGCCCCCTTCACTATTAAAAAGAGATAGATGATAAATTAATGATTCAAAAGGTTCTACCCAGCATTCAATAAAGAGCGTTGAAAGCATTAAAGGGTTGCCCAGCAATCAATCAATATAAGGCAGCTACGCAATAAATCAAAGGGGCTTATACAGAGTAAAATGGTAAAGTAAAATACCCCAGACTTGGCTTCTAAATAATGCTCCTCATCAACATGGGAGCACAGCTCAACTAAATCAAAATCATCTGTACAGTAAGGGCACTGATACTCCGTCCTTAATTCATCATCATCTTCTTCTTCTATCTCTTCAAAATCAATGCAAAGATCTGTTTCGACAACAACCCATTTTTTTAGAATTAACAATAAATTAAAATCCCTGGCCACAAGAGCAGAAAAAAGTAACAAATATATATAAGAGAAGAAAAAAAATGAATCTTGTACTGACCAGAAAGAGACTTGAGAACTGATTGATAGCTCCTTGAAGAAGAAGAAGTAGAGAGACCAAAGCTCCACTTGTCATCTTCCATTTTTAATTTGATTATAGTTGACTGATAATTAATTAAATTTATGTCTTATCTTTTGCAGATTTCTTGGTTCTTAACATCCGGGTTCTTTACCTCTCTCGCTCTCTCTGTGGAAGCCAGGGCGAGGGCAGCAGCGGCAGCAGGCAGTATGTGGCAGGGAAAGAAGGCAAGTGAGAGTTGCAGAGAAAAATCGAAGTTGTTGATTATAAATAGATTCTTAATGGACAAGAATCCGGAATTATCAATTTACCCTCCGCCTCCCGCCTAATTCACAAAAAACTACCCTCAGCGCTCTACTTTTTTGTTTATCTTACAGGGAAGACTTTCTACACCGACAAAGGAGACTACATTAGCTTGTTTGTAAACGAGGATTAATTTTAAATTGGTTAAAATTTTATAACCAATTTCAAACCAGTCCCTCAACTATATTATATTTTTGGTAAATCCCTAGTTTTAATTCTTCTTTATTTCGATTTATACTCGATATATTCATTTTATGATGAGAAGCTGCTCGTGATTTGTTTGGAGGCTTATCATTTACTCCTTCTATTAAACATGAAATTAATATGATCCTTTTTTTTTAGTTTCTATTATTGAATGACAGTGTTCAAAATACAATCATATTAGAATAATAATAACATTGGTGGAGGTCGGTGTGGAAATAATGGCGACTGATCATAAAATAAAAAGGGGGAAAAACTTGATTAAGAAAAGATGAAACTAAGTGAAATTGGTTGAGATTTGCCAGGTAATTGAAAATCAGAAAACCAATGACTAAATTGGAAAAAAAAAACCATTATAATACAACCAGGGATAAGTTGAAAGAAAAAAGAAGCTGAAATTAGTACATAATTGGAAATTGGAAAGCCAAAAACTGAATTGAAAGAAGTGGATAAATTGAGGGATCATTTCAGTATAATTAGGGACATAATTGAGACGACCAAAAAATAGAAGACAGATTTAAGAACCAATGACCAAATTAAAAAAGATAAAGAAATTGAGAGATATCTTCGAATAAACATTAATTCTATGCCAAAATTGTGCCATTTTTTAAAGTGAACTAACATATTTCATTACTTCAATAAAAAAATAATGTGTTTTGGCTTGAAAAGCCTAAAAAAAAAGAGACTTTGTTTTGGTATATGGCCAAAACAATAGTTTTTCTTCATACCTATAATTCGTTTTTTTTTCTTCTTCCATTGATTTAGTTGGACTTTACCACTTTCTTGGACTTTACCACTTTCTATCTTTCATGTTTGATATTGTATTTTTAAAGTATTTTTTTAAAAAAAATGAAATTTTTTATTTTTATTTTAAATTATTTTTTGTATTTCTAGATCATTTTCGATGATGTCAAAAATATTTTTCTTAAAAATAAAATAAAAACATCATTTTGATATATTTGTAAATGAAAAAATATTTTCAAAAGCAACATCAATCACACTCGCAAACAGACACTAACATCACTCATTTATGTTTAACCGAAAAACAAAAACAATCTAACTCTTTATAGCATAGTTGTCCGTTTCATTTTGTTTCAGCCAAAATGGTTGAAACGTTTCATACCAGTTAAAAAAAAAGACAAAACGATGTCGTTTTTATCTCGGTTTAAATTTCAGTTTGTTTCGTATTTTTCGGCCAAATACCGGCTAAAACGTTCCGGTTTCGTTCCGCCCATTCCGTTTCAGCCAAATAGTGGTTTTTTAAAATAATAAATAATTTTACAACATCAATCATATATCTCTTAATCTGACTGTTAGATTAAAATGCATTTTTACGATGAGTCTCTTGACATATTTATATATATTATATTAAAATTTCAGAGCAATCAGAGAATTTTATGACCTTGCAAGATTGATGATGATATTCTTGTAATATTATACATATTCATAATTTTGTTCAGAAAAATCATTTTATTATGTCTTTTTTATATTAAATTGTACAATTCTAAATAATTTTATTTTTAGATTTAAATTATTTTTTTTGTATATATATATATAGTATAACTCCAAAACAACATGTCAAAACACTCAACAACTAAAATATTTCATTTGATTTGAAAAAATAAAACACCAACTAAAACAGTATTTATATCCTTGTAGAGCCCATACAAAACGAATTGCAAATAGGTAAAAAAAATCAGCTTTGGTCAAAGTGTACACCTATGGTGGAGGGTTGAGATTGAACGGAGAGAACCATTAACCACGATCATTCCACCAAGAAAGGTTCTATGAGCTTCGACGTTACATACAAATAAAGGAGCAAAACAAAATAAAGCCAAGCTATTTACAAGAAACCGAGAGAGAGAGAAAATTGAGATAAGAATGAGGGTAGTTTGAGCAAGGAGATAGTAGAGTATAAGCAAAAAGAAAAAAAGAAAACCCAGAGAGATCAATAGAGTTTTTAAGTAAGCTATTTAGAATATCGGAAGATGATGAATTTAGTGATGTGGTTTTCCTTTTTTGGGCTACACTTGCTGTAAGCTACTTGTAGATTGAGCGTATTCATTCAATTGATCCCTCCTTCCTCCCCTTTCTCCTCTTTCGGGAGTTTGTGGTTGTGGGTAATTCCGAGCGCAAAGCTTTCTAATTAGATAATTTTGGCTACTGATTCATGGTTTTCTCAATTTCTTGTGTTCTGTACCAGCAATGCTTGTTCAGCCAGTCCTTGCAGTGCTTGATGAGTAAAGTTTGAGCTAAAGAACAGTGAAGCAATTTACTGCTGACAGGGATAGACTGTAACATTCAGGATGTTGTTGCGTCAACAATGGAGGAGCGCGTTAGAAGGTCCAATTCTCTCTTTCTTTCCGACTTGCAGAAGCTGGCATGATTGCTGGGCTGAGCCTGTCGTGTTCGATGAAAAACAAGCGAAGACTTTGAAGATGGCCTCGGCTGATAGGTTTTAACCAGCTTGGATTGTGGAAATGACATGGTTCGAGATCACATTTTACCATGCCGGTAGCTTGGCATTCTCCCCCGCCCCCATTTTCGCAGGCCTTTGATTTCTGGGCTCGTCGAGCTAACTTGTCTGGTCAGGTTTTGCTCGAGCTATTCTTTATTGCATGCAGGTGTCAGCAGCCTCTATCTTCCTCAGTTGTAAAAGTAGACCTGGGGATGCTTTTGTGTGTTCATGTGATGAAATAACTGCTATTGTTAAAAAGGATGTACTAAACAATTTAAAAAATAAAATAACAGAGAGGGTGCTATTTAAAATTTATTTATTTTATTCATAATTTATTTATCGAACAAAAAAAAGAATATATAAGGATGATAAAGAAAAATCTCTTGATGATTTTATTAAAAGAATATCATATTAATATTGAAAAGTCAATATAGGCACCAATTACCTTTAATTTGCTGATTTTATAAGAGTGAGTTGATTCTAAAGATTTACTGTAGCAGAATAAAACTCCTAAATACTCGTACTTTTCTTTTTAGTAGTATATGATTCTCTAGTTGATACTGTTTTGCAAAATTAGATTGAATAAATAGCCTTTGTAGATGGTCTTGTCTCATACTTCCTTTATTGTCTCATACTTTTGCCAATTGTGAACCAGTAGAATGCTTACAAGAATTGTTAATCCAAACAATAATCTTTGTTTTGTTTGTTTTCCAAGTATCTATCAAAACATCATAACCTTCATCATTATTTTGAGGTTTCATGGGAGTTCCACTTCCATATATCCTCATATCTTCTTACCTTTAAAAAAAAATCTCATCACATAACTTTAATATGAATAGTTTTGTCCATCTAACCTCACACTCACAAATTGAAGCGAATCATCTCTTTCAGTAACCATAATAAACATACAGGAAAAAAAATAGAGCAAATAATAATAAAGCCAAAATACCTGATTGCAGAAACCAAAAAAAAAAGATGAAATACCATATTGCAGAAACTCTTTGAAGGTGAAATACCAAATAATATCAAATACAAGTTTAATTTTAACCTAAATGCAAAATAACTATATATAGGCTAAAGCAAGAAACTATTCTACCATTAAAGAATAATAAATAGTCTAACCTATATATTATATATTCTCAACAATGTTAACCATTGATGCTAGTACTTGTTAGATGATTTTCACACTTTAGATCACATGTGTGTTGACTCAATGGGTTACTTACAGCTCCAGATGATGAACGACCCAGTTTGTGTAGTTAAATTAACAAGCCAATCGCATCGCCTATGTTTGATTATAATCTAAAATCTGAAGTTATTTGTTGCAATGCAGGCTACTCATCGCGATACGTGTTGTGCCCCTTGGTCTTTTCCTTGCATGGAGAATCCGACACCCTAATCGTGAAGCTCTGTGGTTATGGGGGATGTCCATAACTTGCGAGATATGGTTTGCACAGTCTTGGATTCTTGATCAGCTCCCTAAGCTTTGCCCTGTACATAGAGTGACTGATCTCTCTGTGCTGAAAGAGCGGTTTGAATCACCTAATCTTCGAAACCCGAAAGGTCGATCAGATCTCGCAGGCACTGATGTATTTGTTTCCACGGCAGACCCTGAAAAGGAGCCTCCTTTGGTCACTGCAGATTATCCAGTGGAAAAGCTAGCTTGTTACTTATCGGATGATGGTGGATCCCTTTTGTCAGATGTTTCTCAATGGCCGGGGACTTGGGCTTCTAGAGAAGCAGACCACTCAAGAGGAGACCATGCTGGAATAATCCAAGTCATTCTCTTCTTCTGAGTTTGTAAACTTTCTAGAGAATGAGATGTTGAATAAAGTGTCATTCTACATTTTCGTTTTTCATTTGCAGGCTATGCTAGCTCCACCAGATGCAGAACCTGTTTTTGGTGTAGAAGCAAAATGGTGAGAGCCTGCTTGACACCACAGAAATCGATATTAGATTGTCAATGCTGGTCTATGTGTCTCGCGAAAAAAGGCCAGGCTTTGATCACAATAAGAAAGCTGGGGCAATGAATGCTCTAGTTAGAACCAGCGCAATCATGTCCAATGGTCCCTCCATTCTGAATCTGGATTGCGATCACTACATCTCTAACTCTCTGGCTTTGAGAGACGGGATGTGCTTTATGCTTGATAGGGGTGGTGATAGGATCTGTTATGTTCAGTTCCCACAACAGAGGATGGAGGTCTGTCTATTGTTTAACCAAAAGAGATGCATTTCGAGGAACAGCGCCGAGTAATCTAACAGACAGGCTCCACCAAGTCCTTCGATGGGCAACAGGCTCAGTGGAAATCTTCTTTTCACGGAGCAATGCACTATATTTGCTTCTCCCCGGATGAAATTCTGACAAAGGGTTGCATATTTCAACTGTGGAATGTACCCATTCACATCCATGTTTCTCATAGTATATTGCGTTCTACCAGCAATCTCTCCTTTTTTCTGGCCAGTTCATAGTCCAATCACTCAGTGTGACCTTTCTAGTCCTCTTGTTGGTAATTACCACCATCACCTGATGCTTGCAATTCTAGAAGTCAAATGGTCAGGAATCACACTTGATGACTGGTGGCGAAATGAGCAGGATTACTGAAGGTAATTGGGGGAACAAGTGCCCATCCTGCGGCGGTTTTACAAGGATTACTGGAGGTTATAGCAGGATTTGACATCTCATTCAGAACCTGATTGCAATTGCAGTAGGAGTTGCAAGAACTATGTACAGCCCATTTCCACAGTGGAGCAGGCTCCTTGGAGGAGTGTTCTTCAGCTTCTGGGGTCTGTCCCATCTTTACCCCTTTGCCAAAGGCTTGATGGGAAGGAGAGGAAGGGTTCCAACCATGTTCACATTTCTTGGTGAACACGAAGTTTCAGTTCCTTTGATGAAATTCTCTACTTCCTCAGTGTTCAGCTTTTTATTCATTTTAATTCACTTGTTGTGTACAGTGCGTAGCTTTTGTGCGTGCAGATGAAGTTCTCTACTTCCATCTTTTTTTATTCATTTTAATTCAATCGATTTTGACCAATTGTTTCCATCGCTTTCTTATGCATGGAATATATATATATATATATATAATAGTTCCTATATATATATATATATATATATATATATATATATATATATATATATATATATATAATAGGTTCCTATATACTTTCTGAGATTTTATGTCAGAAAAGTCTTCACCTGGGGAAAATATCTAACTATGAACAGGCTAATATTTGTCTTACCTGCCTTCAAATCAAGCCCGTCGTTCTGGGTTCCAAGCAGGCCTTTTAGTCTCTGAATTAGAATTAAACAAAATCAAGTTTGAAGAAGCTGCCATTACCCCATCATGTTATTACAGAACTCCTCTGGTTTGCATCTATAGTTCTCCGAGATTTGGCACTTCTGTGTGAATCTTCCAGCGTCGGTTGGATCTTCACTTGAAAGCAGATAACTCCATTTTCATCTACCCCACTTACTCCAACTTGCTACAAGCCTGGAAGCTCCTTCAACTCCATTCCTTGGTTACATTCAGTATTCTAATTCCTCTGGGAATTATTGAGTAGAATTTCTAATTCCTCTGGGAATTATTGAGCAGAATTTCCTGGCAGGCCTAACTAATTCCAGTATTTAAGAAATCCACTGCGTGTTAAGTCGACGGCAGTAAGTAACCTGCCTCAAGAGGTGAAAAATGGACCTTAAAATATCTTCTCCTGATAGGGGAGAGAGTAGGGCAAACTGAGCGAGCTTGCAGGAACTACTAAGGAAAGCAACTCATTCATCAGTTTCTGGAAAGACTATCTAAGAATTAGTTTTGACTTTTGGCTTGCTTAGCAGGTTACCTCCCCGCTGATTGCCGTGCTTAATCACATACGACTAGCTGCTACAGTTCCCGCACTGCTGGAGTTGAATCGTTTAATTGGAGAGGGCAGGAATATATTGTATCAAAAAATTATTTAGCTTAAAAACTTAAATTACTATATAAGATATCAATATATAATTTATGTTATTATGTAATATATATTAAACCTGTTTGCTACCTGCTGCCTTTCATGATCTTCAAAGAATAAAGCTGATTATAGTTTACAAGATTGAAGAAAAGATACGAGTATCAAGCAATCCCGCTTGGACATTTTAAGGGCCCGTTCTTTTTATACTTTTGATGAGGTTGAGAGGTTAGATTAAAATGATATAGCTTAATTTAATGGAAGGTGTGATGATAAATACTAGATTAAAAAAATAATAAGAATGATAATATAGTTTATAAATGTGAGGGACTAAAAAATTCCCAATTCACAAGGAAATATCTTCTAAGAACTCGAGGATAAATGTTTTAGATAATGACGGTTAAGAAATCATTTCACCTAAAAGCTCAAGCTTGTAAGTAAAGCCCAGAATATGATTTATATTATTCTTTAACACCCCCCTCAAGTGAAAGTACTTTGAGCTTTAAAACTTGCACATGTCCCACATCACATTTTGCTTGTTTTTTATCAAATAGAATGGAGATGGTGAGATTCGAAACTCGTAACCACTATGTCAACAAGCTCCGATACCATGTTAATGAACCATCTCATCTAAAAGCTCAAGCTTGTAAGTAAAGCCCCATAATATGATTTATATTATTCTCTAACAATGACAATCATAAAGAAGAGTTCCTAGGAATCGTGATGTGATGGTAGAGAGTTTATAATCTGCATAACAGATCTTGAGTTTAGGTCAGAATGTACATTCCTTATTAGAGTTTAAAATAGTCGGGGCTTTTATTCACTTATATGGGCCTATAAAGTATATTTTTTAAGGGAAATGAGATTTACTCGCATAAAAAAAAAATATACTGAAAGAATGAGAAGATAATCTTTTTAGAAATTAGAGGATGTGTGTGTGAGCGGAAAGCACCCAACTTATTCTCAAGAGAAAAAATAGAGTTAATAATTCCACGGATAAAACTTTACAAGGATGGGAGAATGAATTCTTCATTTTTATTTCCAAATTATTGGATAAAATATTCACTAAGATGTTGCGTTTACCTTTTAAAACTCGGCACTTCCCATCTCTAGTGTCGGCAGTGATGTTGCCTATCATTTCGTGCTCAAACATACCAGTCGAAGTTTATATAGATAGATTATGCTAAGGGACCGATTTGCTTTGTTTTATTTTGAGTGTGACGTCACGTGGTGGTGGACGGCAGCCCTCTGTGGAGGACCAGTTGATCGTGAGATGCTATCAGCCTCCAGCAGCCTCGACAGTCACCACCTCGCAACATTGCTTCCCTCTTTTTCTTCCGCTTCCAAAAAACATAAAGCACAAATTTATTATTTACGAATATTGTTGCGGTTATTTTTAAAAGTATTTTTTATTTAAAAATATATCAAAACAATATTTTTTTAAAAAAATTATTTTTAATATTAACATGTAAAAATAATTTAAAATATAAAAAAATTAAAAACACTTTTAAACCAAAACATAGAAGAGTAATATCACCACCCACGTGAACAACCTAAAATAAAAACTAAAAATCCCATGTCTTCCGTGCTCTGGAACGCGTACTTCCTCCTCTCCTCTGGAGAAACCCTATCAAATCTCTAATGAATCACTGCTACATCACAAGCTGTTGCCAAGTCTCAATCACAGTTTCTGATATTATATGATTCATATGCGGACGAGCAGCCTCCATTGAAAGGAAATACCCAGCAAATACCAAGTTTTTTTATTTCGATAAATAATACGACGGATTAAAAAAAAAAAAAAAAACAGCCCATTGATGTGTTGGGCTAACCACGTGTACCCAGCTGATTCCAGAGAGTCCAGGCAACCGGCCACGTGTGATGCCAGGGCAAAAGGAATCGGTCCCCCATCCCGACTTTGGACAGTTGCTACGCTACAATGACACATGGGTCCCTCATTTGATGCCACAAGATAAATTTGATCACCCAACTTCCAAGCTTTTTTTATACCTTTCTTGGCTCGCTTGTTAACTGTAATTATCACTTCTACTAGACTTGTCCAATAAAGGAGAGGCGGCAGCCCGCAAGGGACTTCGCTGCTATAGAAAAAAACTCACCTTCTAGTAGATTCTTCCAAATTGGGTTCATCTCTTCCATTCCTACCGGTAGCAGTTCATTTTTAAGTCCCTTCACCGAGCATTGTTGTCCAACATGTTTTTGTCCGAAAAGAAAACCAAGCCGCCCTCCTAAATGTCTCGGCCATGTTTTTGTTTTAAGAAATGATTTTAATTTGTTTATATTAAGAATAAAATAAAAAAAAAGTTATTTTAATCACGTTCTGACTCTGACCACTAACCCTCCTCACGGGGGGGAGGTGAGTTGTAGTTGATGAGAGGAAACTCGGAATGGTGAGCCGACCAAATTTACAATTGTAATTGATCTAATAATTTAATGGCATTAAAACAAGCAATTTGGACACTTCACTGAAGCTATTTGTTTATTATTCCTCCATTGGAGGAGGGGCAGCTTTCTCCCTCTTCTTTAGCAGAGAGATGTTCTGTGTTGCTGCAATGCACGCGCCACCATAAAAAATTGAATGTCCCCCATGGGGTTATTTTTTCAAAGGCAAGAATAATAGAATAGAATACAAATCGCCTCGGAAATGACATGAAATTAAAACTAAAAAAAATTAAAGGAAAAAAATCAGGTTATATGAAGAACAAATGACAAGATATGAGAAAATATAAAACAAAAATAAGAAATAAATAAATCAACAACCAAGAGTCCCTGAAGGGTAATTAGTTTACCGGCGAGTAGAGTGGAGTTTTTCATGGTGAGTGTCCGTACAAATCGTAGGGTGCCCACAGTGCATCAAGAGGGCACGGTTGCTTTGAGTCGAGCCTGAGCCACGGCTTTCCACTACCTGACCAATGCAGTAGACTAACCGGACCCGGATGCAAGTTCCGGCAACTCCCTCTCACATTATCACCGCCTAACCCATGCTGGTTCCACCGGTGCTCAATCGGAGCCACGTGCCCCGCGAAGACCAAAAGATACGACGGCAACGAACCCAATTCATAAATCCGGTGACTCTTCTGGATCGCCATCCACCTCTCAATCCGCTTCGTGTACCCGACCCATCGCCATTTCACCAGATCTATCACCATCACTCCAGTGTTAAAGTAACAGGGTTTCCGCCCCCGAAATGTCCCTGAAAATCGCTTCTCGGACCAGAAACTCGCCGTGAAATACTTGGTGAAGTTGGCATGACAATATTCCGGAGCTCCGATTGTTCTAGAACCCAAATTAGTAGTCCACAACTTTGCAATATCATCAACGACAACCAGATCAGAGTCCAAATAAATCACTCTCTTAACACATGGCTCAAGCAAATCAGCCAGATAATTCCTCGCGTAATTGAGTGGCTGCTCCAGCGCTTGCCTCACTGAAGTAGAAATGAGGCTGCGAACAATCTCCGGATCGAAATAATAAACTTTGAGCTTCAATTGAGGGAAAGTAGACCGGACTAGGGATTCCAGATTGGTCTCGGATACTAAAAAATGGAAGAACACATTCTCGGGACACATTGAGTGCTGCAGAATTGAGTGAACAGCTGCAACTGAGCCACGAAGATACTCCACATCGAGAGTAATCGCTACGTGGACCAATGAAGGATCACATACAATGGTTTTGCCTCTGATTTGGTGGTCAGAGAAGCCGCATTCATCAGCATTGCGGAATGTAGTCGATTTTCGGAAGGATAGTTGGGTGAGGGAATCGGAAGGGGAGAAAGGGAAACGGAGATGACCGTCGTGATTGGCGGAGCGGATGGCTTCAGCTGGAGGGAAGGACTGGAGAGACGGAGAGAGTATAATCATGACAAGAGCGGCAGAGAAGAAGCCTGAAAATCGTAGAATCCAAAGCATTTTCGCACCGTAAATCCCTCTCCTCCTCTTCTTCTTCTTCGATTTGAAATCGAACCGATCTGCCACTATGGAGAGAAGGGACGATCGAAGGAACGCCAGGGTTCCTTTGAGGTCCGCCAGGCCTGCTTGCTCTGCACTCTCTGTAGCAGCAGTAGATGGATAGATTAAATGAAAGGAAACCCTCGATTCTCTCTGTCCCCCCCTTTTCCTTTCAAAGTAGTATTGCCGTGGTAGCGAAGTGGCTAGAAGAATCCATGAAACGAGCCAGTGAGCACAATCAGGCCCCTGGTGCTAGCGTACGCCACCGTGCACTCCACCCCCCCTCCCCCACTTTACTTGCACCCTTTCCCTCAACAAGACGAAAAGAGATGAGAGAAGCAGGGCGGAGCAGAGAGAGAGCGAGTGTGGCGGTGGGGGGAGGGGGCGCTTTCTTCGCCTTGCTTCTCTTTTTCCAGCTTAGCTTCTCTTTTTTTTGCCTTGCGTTTTCCACCATAGAATAGAACGCCAGCTACAATTTTATAAATATATAAAAAGAGGCAATAGTAAATGGTGGCAGAATAATTTCAGGAAATAAAAATCTGCCATTTACTACGGTTTTGATTATATGAGAATTTCAGAGGTAAAAATAGGAGGTCGTGCATTGATCGGGGTGTTCCTTTTTAGAAAGAAACTTCTATCACAATGACGATTGTGTCCCCAGACCTTCTAATTTATGGTATTTCTATCCCATGTCCTCCTCTTCGCTGATTTTTACTGCCTCCTTGCTGGTGGGCTCCGTCCTTAACCAATTAGCTAAGAAGCTAAACTATGCAGAGAAAATACCTTACTGTATTGTAATAGTATAATTATTTGACTTTTATAAAATTTAAGTCTTAAACTCGAGAGTATTTTAGATTTTTTACTTCTGTATTGACATTATCAGATTGTTTAGGGGTGCTTTTGTCTTTGCATTATTTTTTAAACAGTAAATATACGAATTTGTCCCTAAAAAGGGACAAAAAAGGCAAAATGTTAAGGTTGTTTTCGTTTTTTTCTACTGGCAGTGCACAGTAAATTAACATCTTTACCCTCAGATGCAACAAAAACAATGGGATGAAGGGGAGGATATTTTTGGCTTTTCATGATTGTGTGAATAGAACAATTACTGAAACACTCTCACAAACTACAAAAACAAACGGTTGGAGCCGGGGGCATAATGATATTTTGATGCCAGTTTTTTTTGTTATTATCATCAGGTCAGGGCTGTTTAGGTGATTCCATATTTGTTTATTAATTTTTTTTTTTCAGTTTTATTACATGTGCGTCTTCTTGACGCGTCAGTTGTTTTGACTCGTACGCCCTTTGCACGCAGCAGCGCGTTCGGTTAATTGCAGATGATAAAAATATTCGGCTGCCGTGTCGCTGGATATGCCGTCATGTTCTCTTTCACCAGGTTGTGTGCATGTCGATGGTAAATGAGTGGGTGGTTGCCAATCTATGCTGATAATATTTATTTTGGTTTTGTCATTTATTTTGGTTGTCTTTATTTGCTCTTTTGTTAGAGTATTTTGGTTTTTTGTTTTATTCCTCAAGATAATTTTATAATTTTCATTGTTCACACAATAATATTAATAATCTTAGTGGTTGTTTTTTTATAATATTTTTCTTGGTTACTCTTTTATTACAATAAATTTTTTGTTAATTGTTAATATTAATAACAAAAAATGTTAATAGTGCGAGTCCTTTATTTATTTTCCTTTGTTTTTTGAATAAATTTTTTGTTATATGTTGGTATTAATTTTTTATTTTATTTTACCTTCAATCATAATTTTAACAATAAAAATAACAATTCAATTAATTTATCATTCAGTGTTGTATTTATTAAGAGTTAAGTTTTCAAGCTTCTCTATATATAATGTTTTAAATATAATATCATGAATTAATGGTTTGCAAAACTTCTTTTACTCAATGTTATGTTTAATTTTTTATCTTATTTCTTGAAAATAATATTGATTAATATTATAATTAAACACAAAAATTGTATTACTTAACAAAAATTCTGTTCAAAATTTTAAAATGACTCATAAAAACAGCATACATAGCCTTTATGACATGATTGATTTTCTAGAATTTCTTATTCATTAAAGCTGAATTTAAAAGATTTCTATCTTGAAACTAAATCAAAAGGTAATAGGATCTTCTTAAAAACTACATAGTATATTTTATTCCCTAGATCATTCTTGATTTTTTTTTAAATATTACTATATCATTTAATTTAATAATTTTGTTGAGAAAAAATATTTAATTAAAACAATAATAAAATAATACACAAATGAACTTCTATACTATATATCATAAACTGTTGGACAACTTCGAAAACCTTGATATATGTTGTTTTTAGTATAAGAGATGGGTACTTTGATTTTTCTTGCTTTTACATCTTACAAAAAATAAAAATAAACTAAATATGTATCTTAAACTAAAGTCTATTATATAAACTTTCTATTATATATAACATCACATAACTTGATGGCGCGTTTAAGCAAAATGTTACAATTTTACTATATAAAATAGATTAGATCACACAAAGTTTTCATACAAATTAACGTGATGGTTCATACCTTACCTATAATTAATACTTGTTGCTCATATTTCTTCATAGAAAGATGTAGGTCTTTCACCAAGTGTCTTGAAAATGCTGTTTTTTTTTTTATCGATGAATTGTTTTATTTTCTAGAATGTTTTGTATAAATAAAATTATTTAATTTATATATGAGAATAAATGAATTATTCATAACTTTGCTCTTAGTTTTTCATTAAACTTTTTAACAATCACTTCTTCATATTTTTACACCTTTAGTTATTGATTCGATATAATAAATGGGTCTATATTTTTACTAATATAATAATAATAATAATAATAATAATAATAATAATAATAATAATAAGAGAGCATTCATCACAATAAAGCTGAAAAGGGTAAGTTAAAAAAGGTTGGCTACTCCGTCCATGCACCAGGCTTTTTAAGATGTGTTTTGCATCGAGTGCATGGGGGTTAGTGTAGACCAGCTGGCTCGGCCAATCCAGTGACGAATAGAAGTATGTCGGTCCCACAGAAAATGCAGGTGCACGGTGCAACCTGCGCATTCCGTGCAGCACAGCTACCTCCAATGAAGCGTGTCCCTCGGTGAGCACATTTTTAACAGTCCGTACGGGCTTGCACTTTCGACTTTCGAGTCCAACTCAGCCAGCCTGTCCTCAACTGTCCAATAAATACCCGGGTCGGGTCTCTCGCTGCGGGTGCTTGTTTTTTAACTCATCATGTGAATCGAAGTGTTCCGACAATGGGTGTCAGAGATGTAGAATATCATTGACAAGTCTTATCTTAATGGTTGGTCGAGGCGAAGAGGGGTGCCGTTCTTACGGGGAAGAACCCTAATTTCTCACATGGGAAAATGGCTCAAAAATAGTAATAAAAACTAAAATATGTGGATCTAAAATAACAGCAACAACAATAACAATGAAGACAATATTATATTCATTGGGTAAAAAAGAGAAATCAAAAGAAAAAATGATCATTAACAATACATTGACCACAAATAAAGAACATGCATCATCTATGATGATAAAAGAAAATCAACTTATTTACATAATTAAATGGATATTAGAGAGGGGTACTTACGGAATAGATATGGTATATGTGGTCTAAGGGATTATAACAAAAAAAAACTTGTGAAACTAGATCACATATGTTATTTTATAATTTATCTTAAATTATATCGACTTTATTTTAATTTAACTATATGTAACCACCTGTAAAAACTCAATTGATATAGATATTTTATATGATCCTCTTTTAAGTGAGTGCATTCAGTCAATGTCTATAGGGATGACTATATCAAGTTGACTAGGTTGGGTACTGGTAATTTTTAGAACCCCAATGATAAAATAATAGATCAATTGATTATGTATGCTCGAGCATAATATGTTAAGAGGTCTAATTTTCACGAGTATTGTTGGCAATGTGGTATAATTATACTTTCCCGACACCACTTGATGATTTTGGTCATTCCAAATTACAGTCGACTATTCTTGCATATCTATATCAACAACCATGTAAAATAAAAAGAAGAAACAAATTGTCAGACGATTTCTAATTTTTCAAGTATATATTTTAAATTATTTAATTACTAGAATTGATGTCATTTAGAATACTAACTTATAATTCTCAGTATTGATTCATATAGATATAGAAATGAAAGCATATTCATATTGGGCATCCAAAGAGTTAGGGTAATAACATGCTTGACACTATTACTTAAAGGACCACTCTTCATTGATTCTATGTTATAATGAGATAAAACTAATTGTAGACAACATGTTATTTATATGAAATTGAATATAAAAAGATATGCTAACTTTATGGCTTGTTTTGTTAGATGACATGAGAGTAGATATTTCATGGCAATCCCACTCATATGAATTTGACAGACAGGTGCAATATAAAAAATGTCTTGTTAAATGACATGAGAGTAAATATTTCATGATAAATCCCACTCATGTCCATGAATTTTACTGGGATGAGTTTGATACACGGGTACAACATCAAGCATGTATTATAAATATATTTGAAATTATTTTTATTTGAATGTGTAAGTATTTAGTTTTGATTGAATTGATATAAGTTTTTCTATATATGTTTTGTTAGGTTGTATAAATGTTATATACAAATGACTTCATACTTTAAACTTCACCTATATACTGTGAGGGATCTGATATCTGGTCACCATGGGTCTCATTGCACTACTTTGACACTATTGAGATGTGTTTTTTCTCCAAATGAGGTAATGTGATAATTTGTACTCTTTCAACATAATTTGGATTACATTGATACCAGAGATGAGTTGCACAATAATAATCATTAGGGTAAGTGCAAGGAGAAACTAATTGATAATTCATGCATCTTACATTGGTCTCTATAAAGAGATGAGTAGATTTTAATGTATGTATATACATTAATTTCCAGTTGGTTTTTAATGTATGTAAACATATTAATTTCTTGATATGAGAACTCGAAAAACAATAACAATTGCATGTGAAGATGTTGATATGATAAGATGTATTGTGGACATCACTATACTTAATTTATATCATGGTGAACTTCAAGAGGTTGAGCATCTTTAAACAACATTAACAAAATATGAGATTATTCCATCTACAAAGCATTGCAAGCTCATCCATGAGCGACCCGGGTTCATCACGAGTTGAGATATTATTGGTCATTTTCATACCAGCATGGGCATTACAAAACTGTCCTCGAGATGGACAAGTTTAGGTGATGCTCTAGCCCCGTACATGAGTGCTTCAAACCTTTCTACGAGCTCGAGAGAGATTATTATATGTAGTTACATGTTATAAGAATTATGAATAAATATATAATTAATTTATTTTTTAGTTAAATGATATGTTTGTGTTAAATTGTTTTGTTTTGTAAACTGTGTTTTGATGCTGGAAAATTATTTGCAATTATGTGAATTACTTTTTTTATTTTTATTTTTTATACGGGAGTTGATG
The DNA here is from genome assembly GCA_029030765.1 of Salix suchowensis. Taxonomy (NCBI): domain Eukaryota; kingdom Viridiplantae; phylum Streptophyta; class Magnoliopsida; order Malpighiales; family Salicaceae; genus Salix; species Salix suchowensis. The sequence continues at coordinate 14,482,331 of CM054981.1, forward strand.
ACAAAATAGCCTGTCCCATGATGCCTTTGTTAGAAGAGTCATCGATGCCCTTAGTTGCAGTGCTTGTCATTGATGATATTTGCAAAAATAAAGCTGCAGATAGCTTTTAGTGATTCCCATGTAGCACATTTCAATTACAATAATGAGTTAATTTCCTAAATATTTTTACAAACATGTTATTTTATAAAACAATATTTTCAAAACATGCTCCATCACCAAAACACTAAAGGTATAAAGCCATCACAATCGACGGCCTGTATCTTAGAGACTGCCTCACTATCGGGCACTGATAATATATAAAGGGTGTGAATTATGCAAGATCGTGGAATTAGAGCTCGTTTCGCACTGCGGTCAAACTGTTGATTTGCTGAAATTCATTTTTTTTTAATTTTAAATAAATATTTTTTGATGTTTTTAGATTATTTGGATTTGCTAATATTAAAAATAATTTTTAAAAAATATAAAAACTATCATTTTAATATATTTTGACATGAAAAACACTTTGAAAAGCTACCGCAATCACTCTCGGCTTTTGATGTTCCCATTATTGTCAGAAAATGACATGAAAGTCACTGAAAAGTTAGCACATTGCAGCAGGATACAAGTGTTTTTGTGCACCCATCATCGCCTAAAGGACTACACCCACAAGCTCTGCAATTATTCATCCATGGAAGGAAGCAAAAGGAAAATCGTCAAGGAGTTTATAATTACCACGACCATGCCAGGGGCAGCATTTGTAATAAATTAAAAAAACCCGAGTAATTTATGATAATAAATGAGGTCAGATGTAGCTTGTCAAGAGGTTCATTTCGAGTAGCCGTCGCGAGCCAGGAGACGTTAACCGGGATAGCCGTTAGTCCGTTTTGGACAGACATGGGAGAACCCCATTTTTCAACACCACACTCCTTTTCTGCACCATTCCTCCTCCACTTTCTCTCTAGCCGTTGGCTCTTCAGCTGTCAAGGACCGTCCCTGTCAGCTGCGCAGCATTGGCTCCGCAGACAATATTTTAATGAACTACAATTATTTTATTGAAAAAATAATAATAACAGTACTCGTTTACCTTCTTTTTTATTAATATGTTCGTACCGCCTTGATTGATTTTACGGGGTCATTTTTTATTATTATTAATATAGCTGTTTGTATCCTTTTTCAAGAAAAAGTAAAAGAAAAAGTAAATATCCACACAGTCATTTTTTTTTTTTTTTATTTTTACCATTTCCACCGTGAAGTGAAAAACAGAAAAAAAATAATCAATGGCATAAATTATTTAATCATTGAAAACAAGTTGCAAGCAAATCAAACATGTTATCTAGACCAAGGTTTTCAATACCGTTCTAGTTGCTCTATTGAAATGAAACGTTTCGGAGCGTTTTGGCGTGCCGTTTCGAGGTTGTACTGTTCATATATAATTATATATATATATATAATTAAAATATTAGTTTAACAAGTATAATTTAAATTCACGATAAATTAACTTTAAATTATACAATACAAACACAAAATCAAATAAACATAATTTTAAAATTAGAAACATTTTTAAAATTCTAAAATATTATGATAGTAAAATGTTCTAAAATAAAAGAAATATTATGATTTTGAGCTGGAACGGCACGACCGGAATGGTACCAAGACATTCATCCGGAATTTACGGAACATGCTCGAAATTAAAACCGAGACGAAAACAACGCCGTTTCATCTAGGTTTTTTAATGGCACACAACGTTCTGGCTATTTCGGGCGGAACGGAACGGAATTAACAAGCTATTCTAGACTAAGAAACAAGCAACAACATGCTCTAGCTAGTACTAATGATGATGGACAATAAAAAAATGTAATAGTAGAAAGAAGCAACATAAACATGTTCTATAAAACTTGTATCACTTAGTCTAAGTATAATGACATTAAATAATAATGAATTGTGTTTATTATTCATTGCTTACGTGTACTTAGTTTATAGAAATGATTTTTAAAGTCATGAATTGGATTGCATATGTTGAGGTAATTAATATTTTACAAGGTTGGTTTGTCATTGAAATAATTTAATTTTATTGTGTGCAAGAGATTGAAAATGAGGGAACTGAAATAAAAAAGGACGTAGGTCTTTTATTGAAAAAAATACAGTGGTGCTAGCTTTAGTCCTTTTTTTTTTTTTTATTTGGATCATTGAATTATGTTTCTTTTCAATTTGACCCTTCAATGTCAATCGGGAGAGGTTCCAGATCCATATCTGTTTGATAACCATGGCTTCCTTGAATTTAAGTTTGAGGCTCTCCATGTCTGCCTTGATACGCAGGGGTTTGTTTGAAAATATGATTATAGTTTTTTTTTTTAATATAGAATAGTATCATAATAATATTTTTTTAAATTATTTTTAATTTCAGTACATGAAAATGATATAAAAATATCAAAAAATTTAATCTAAAATAAAAAATAAAAATATTTTTTTTAAAATCAATTTTAAAACATAGTGTCAAACACCCCTTAAACCTAGAGTTTTTTCAACAGCAACTCTCTTTCATTGTACCCTGTGTGGATTGGATGATTGGCTACATGAGGTTACTAATTTATTATTGGAAAACACACACAGATGGAACAAAAAAAATATTGGAGATGGGAGAAAGAATTTGGAGATGATAGATAATAGGATTTCAATATCAGTTGTTTCCTCCCTGGGCTAATTAATTAATTAATTAATTAATTAATTAACATTAACGTTGTTGTTTTTGTCCTTCATAATTGATTCCCCTTTAATTTTGGTCCCTCTTTTTTTTGGAATTTTGTTTTGGTCCAAAACTTTGGCATGGGTGTAATGACTTTTTTTCTTAGTTTTCTTGCATTGTTTTAATTTAAATTCAATAGGAAAAATTGATTAAAAATATATTTTTTAGTTCTTCATGATTTTTAAATTTTATTTTAAAATTTTAGTTATTGTCTTTCTTGTGCATATCTATTTATATTATTATATAATTAAAAAAATAGATTTTAAAAAGTTCTCCTTGCTAGAACATGAAAAGGGTGTCGTTCTTATAATAATAAAAGGCATGATGCCGGGCCTACAAATGGGCCTAATGCAATGCTAGCCCCTCCCCGCAGGCTTATCGCACTATCAAGACCTCATGCCTGATTTTCAGGTAGAGACTTAAGGCTTAAGGTATTTTTTTTACCCTTTTGCCTGTATATATTTGTATGAGATCAAATTTCATGGGTAACATGCATCTAAAATTATGTTTGAGTATAAAACCCATGTAAACCAATTCCTAACTAGGTCACAAGGAACTATGGTGTCTTTAAAATGTATTAATGATGACAAGTGTACGCTCCACTTGTTATCTATTTGGGAGTGTGATTACGGTTGTTTTTAAAAGTATTTTTCATTCAGAAATGCATCAAAATTATGTTTTTTTTTTAAATATTTTTGACATCAACATATTAAAATGATCTAAGAACATAAAAAAAATTAATTTAAAAAAAAATTAATTTAAAATAATAAAAAAATCAAATTGTTTTAAAAATATTTGTAAAACGCAATATCAAACAACTCCTTAAAGTGAAAGTGTTCGCTAGCCTACTAAAGGAGCAAGTTTTAAGAGGAATAAATACGTTTTGAACTATAAAGAAAATGGTTTTGAATCTCTACACTCTTTACTACATGTTTTTGCTATCTGAAGCATTATTGTCTTAAATATATGCTAATTTAACCATAAGAAAATCTCAAAATTCAATGAAAGAAACTTGTTTTGGCTAGATTGGCAATGGTGAGTGGAATATATTGCTCTTACAGACCATTAAAACACCATATTTACGAGTGTTTAGGATTTTGGAATAGGGTTAGTTGTTGATAGGTTTCCTCGATGTAATTGTACGTAAACAACTTCCCCGCCGATCATCTTTGCAGTAAATTGAACTTGCAAAACCATAATTTTAGGAATCATTGAGCTTCATTTCCCGAACTTTCTCCTCGGCCCTTCAGTTTGAGCCTACGCTGGTTATCTCCCCCTTCCTGAGCCTCTTTCCAGATTTGCTGGAAGCAGTACTCAATGATTGATTTTCTTGCTCAGGAAAAGTACTGGACTTGCAAGATTCAAGACGGCGGGATAAACTATTCTCCTTCCACTAGCAGATTGCATTGCTCTGACCCATCATGAATCCTCCATCCTCTCTTATATCTTTTCTTGGTAGTACTGCATGATTTTCTCTCTCATAGAGAAGCGAGACTGAACCCAACTCACTGCTATTTTTTTGCAAGATGAGTAACTTTTCATATAAGTTATGGAATAACTTATAAGATGTTATTAAATATTTTTTATATATATCTAAGATATCCCCCATAATTATCCAATATAAATGAATTTGATATACCAAATAAATAAAATCCAAATTCATAAATAAAATTTAAATTACAGATCTAAAAACCAAAAACACATTACCATTTTCACCATTTTAGAAATACTTGCTGGAGACGATATGGATAAGATATGGAAGGTGGCAGGGCGCGACTCTTAAGGAATCACTCATACAAGTTTAGTAAAGTAGAATGCAACTTGCCATTGCTCTCTCTCTCTCTCTCTTCTTCTTCTTCTTCTTCTTCTTCTTCGACGGGGTTGCGTGACAGTAATGATTCTGGATTTGTTGTAACCCTCCATGGTGAAGCATTGAGAGAGGGTGAGTGCTCTTTCCAGAACCAGTCTTTCCAAATATAACCACCGCAGGATATTTTTCCATGCTTCTGCAGTGCAGCCCTATAAATATTATTCTTAGTCGGGGCCAAGCAAATATATATTTACATAAAGAAACAGTGTCGAGAGAAGTTAGAATGGATTTGTTTTGGAATTTATTATTTATTTTTGCTTAAATTTTTAGGTTTGTGTAATTGATAAAAAAAAAAAGTAGTTTGGATTTTAATTTAAATTCATTTTCTCTTGTTTTTTTTTTTTATCATGGATAAAAAAAAGAGTTCTAATTTAAGAAAAAAAACTGCAAAAAACATAAAAAATTAAGATTATAAATATAAAGGTATTTTTGTTATTATATTTTATAGCAAAAAGATAGGGTTTCGGTTTATAGAAATGGTCGTAATTAAGAGGAAGAAAAAAGATGCAAAAATTATAATGATTTTTTTGTTATTAAAATAATTATACTAACAAACCTGCAATGTTTTTAAACTTCTCATCTCTTTTTTTTTAACATAAAAATAAAAATACAATTCTTATAAGAATCTCATCAAGCTAAACTATCTCTTTAAATAATAAGTTTTTTTTTTATATATATATTAGTTGCGTCATCAATTTTATAACAAGATAAAAAAATACGTTATCTTATAAAACTTAACTACAACCGCAAAAATAGAATCCCTAGCCCTTTTGACAAGATGAATTACAACTTCTTCTTCTTCTTTCGCTCGCATGTGTAACATCAGCCACTACTAGTCAAATGTCCTTTTCCACGATAGCAACGCTAAATACTTTTCTTTCACCTTCGAACAAGTCCAACGGGTGAGCAATTTGAAGAAGACGCAAAAATAAAAATAAAAAGTATCATTTTAGCATTTTTGATCAATTTTCTTGACTCCAAGAAACAACCATTTTAATTAAGAGCTAAAATGGCTATTACCTATCTCATGAGCTATTTGTAGCAGCCTCCGAATGAAAAGCCATAAATTATTAGTTTTTTTTATTTTATTTTATATCAGAGAGAGAGAGAGAGAGAGAGGTTTGGTTAGTTTTTTATTTAAATATAATTAAAAAATCAGTGCTTTTATTTTAGGTTAGTTTTTTATTTTAAATTTGATTTTGTATTAAACTATAATTAAAAAATTAATAATTATAATGTCAGAGGTTTTTTTAAAAGCAGTTATTTAATTATATGAATTACTTATATTAATTGTATAAAAAACTAATTATTTTTAATTAGCTTTAAATATATTGTATCGTATTATAAAATTGATATCAATTCAGTTTGTTTTTTTAAGTTTTTCTAACACTCAACGACAATAAGTGACATTAATCAAAAGCATCGTAAAAATTAAAATGATTCATGATGAACTTTAATGAAATAAAATAAAGATGGTTATTCTTTCAATATTTTAAAATTTAAAATGTTGCTTAGTTTTTTTTTAAAATTCATTTTTTTAATTTAAATTAAATTAAAAAATTAATAATTATATTGTGGAGGGTTTTTTAAAAGCAATTATTTTATTATATAACTTACTCTTATTAATTGTATAATTAAATTACATACAAAATAATTACACTATATTTAAAATTATATATAAAAAATGATTCTTCTAAATGACTTTTACCATTAGAGTAGACATAGACAAAAAAAAACTAAATTTGCCATTTTAGAGATTTAGCTCTCCAAAATGACCTTTACCATTGAACTTGCTCTAATACCACTTTGCAAATGAATAATTGAGACTGGATTAATTCACTCCATATATTTTGTTAATAACAACAAATTAAAACACAATACGAAAACATTGAAAAAAAAAACATTAATTTGTTATATTGCTATTAACTACTTGACTGGAATTGTCATTATATAAACAATATAAAATATTTTATTTATAGTTTTACAATACAATTGTACAATTTGATTTTATATTATATTTTCAATTTAAAAAAAAAAAACAATTTTAACAACCTTTCTCGTAAGCTCCCAAAATATCATTTAGCCTTGTGTTTGTTTTTTTAGCCCGATTATGTTATTAAAAAACAAATAAAATTTTACTTAAATTATTTTTTTTTTGTTTTTGTATCGTTTTAATATAATATATTCTAAATTACTTTAAATTAAAAAATAATCCCCTCCACAATCTCCGATCAAACAAACTCTTGCACTCTTGCTCCATCAATTTTTCTCCATAAGAAAGCTATCCAAATCAAGAAAGTAGATATAAATCATGAACTATTCAAAAACCTAATCATAAATCAATTAATAGTACTGTTCATCCACTTTGACAAGGCTCATGTAATATATTATGAATCCAACTATAATTTCTCCCCTTTTTCTCTTTGGGAAATTTATGGAGCAATCAACACTTTGATTCTGGATAGATTTTTATGTCCATAGCCCAAGAAAAAGAAAAAAAAAAACTCCATGCCATCTACTCTACAATAGGAGTGAGTTTAGGCATGGAGCCAAACCTGGATGCATCGCGTGGCACCAACTGACCCTGTGCCATCACCAGAGACTTGTAGATCTCAGCGATCATCTTGTCATCATACTCCTTGATCGGGCGTGCACCAAAGGCAGCAATCCTATCACCGTACCCTGCATCACCTATCGCCCTGGAATTACCAAACCTAAGCATCATCTTCACGTAGGCATCACGCAGCCAAACAAAAACCTTCTTTGGAGAAGACATTTTCAAGATTTTAAGCTTTGGCCTGACCTTGATCCGCCACGTAAACCTCCTCCTCCTTGAAGTAGTTGTACCCGAACCCATCTCCGCCGGGCGATTCCTCCGAATCCGACCTGACCCGTTTATCCTCTCGTACCCTCTCCTGCTCCAGTATCCTTTCATCTTCCTGTGCATCCTAGCAGAAACACCTTCCATACACCCCCTGCGTGTGTGTTTCCGATTTTTTCTGGTTTCTCTCTTGATTTTTTTTTGCAGTTTATGCGCGAGAATAAAGGCAAAGAGAGGAAGGAGGCGGGTGGGTGAAAGTTGTACACAAGCACACAACTTACACACCATTTAATTCTCTCACATATACTGCGCCCAAAAAAAAATCAGAATCAGACGTTGATGTGTGTGAAAGTGTAATAACAAAATTATTTTTTTTCTCGAAAATATATTAAAATAAGATAAGGGTAGTTACTCGTGCATGAGAGATGCTGATAGATACCTGAATTTCAAACACGGCTGTCACTCTCTGATCCACTGAGTGATCCTGAACATCTCATCTCACGTACCTGAAGCAGTCAGAGGATCCTGGCCCTTGGATTACGGTTGTAGTGATTGGTGTAAATAATTAATTGTTTATTGGATTATTTTTTTTATTAAAACAATATATTCTGAATTTATTTTTAATATAAGAAAACATAAAAGAAAAACACAAAAATAAATAGTTTTTTAGTTCTTGTTAACTTTACATTAGTCTCAACTAAGTTTCATTTGATTTAATAAAAGGGTACCTCTCTTTCTCTAGAATTAGGTAGCCTATTAAAAGCTAAATCTATCCTTCTAGTTTTAGGAGAATCTCTCTGTAGACATTTTTTAATTACTTCCATTTTGTCTTCGAGCTATTTATAATATATATATATATATATATATGTGTGCGCGCGCGCGTGTTTTAAAAAGAAAAATAATGTCATTTTCTATTTATTTGTCACATCTTACTTCCTGATCTTCTCTCATTTTTATAAACTGGAAACTAATTTTTAATTCAATGGTAAAATGAAAAAGAATTGATCTGTAATTTCTTTTTTAGAAAAAGAAAATAATTTGAGTAGACAGACAGATTGTCAGCAGTATGGGGCGGGGTAATAAATAGTTGCCATATTGATGCAATAAGAATCGTACGTAATAAATTATTTTCCATCGTCCTAATAAAAAAAATAAAAAAGCAAAAAAGCAGATTATACAATAAATGGTGATTGTACATTTCAAATATATTAGAATTTAATCAATGGGGGCCATGATTTCTATAAACGGGGACAAATACGAAACACGTCAAGAAGAAGAAAACGTGTAGTTCACTAGGCAAAGAAAGTCAAGCGAAAATCAAATGGACCACCCAACAAAACTCTCAGTAATTATTTACAAATCAATTATCTTTTGCTTCGCCGTTATGAGAATTATATTTTTTTAAATAAAAAAATATTAAGAATATAAAATTTCTTCACTGCAGTGAGAATTATATTTTTTTAATTACATAAAAAAATATGAAAAGTGTAAGATTTTTTTTCATAATGCTATAAATTTAAACAAAACAACAAATCTGGCCAAAAGCACGGATTTCTAATAAAATATATAAATTTTAAATCAATATGAATTTATTTGTTTAATAGGTTTAAATAACTTTTAAAAAAATATAAGTCAAAAAATAAAAGATAACATCGATTCATAAAATATTTAAACCATTAATTCAAGATATTAGATCTAAAACATTATACACAAAGAAGGTGCAAAACTCAATTCTCAACAAATAGAAAATCAAATGATAAATTATTTCAATTATTATTCTCATTATTATTATTATCATGTTTGTTAAATTGTCACTATTATTATAGCCACGACTATTACTATTATTATAAATAATTATATTCTAATTATTATTGGTATTATTATCGTTATTATCATCATTATTGTTATTATCATCGTCATCATTATTAAAATAATTATTACTGGTTAAATCATCATTACAATTATTACCATCACAATTATAAATGATAGTATCTTTATTTTTATTATCATCAATATCATTATTACTAGTGTAATTATTTAATTATCATTCTTATTATTACCACCACCACCGTTATTGTCATCACGATCACAACTACTATTATGATCATTAACACTAATATTGTTATTAATAAAAAAATCTTTAGTATTATCATCATTATTAATATCATTATTATAATTATTTTTGTTATTACTACATTCTTAATATTATTTTATGAGTTATTGTTATTATTTTCATCACAATTATAATTATTAATATTCTAATTAATATTCCACTTATTATTGGCATTATTATTGTTGTCACCGTCATTATTGTTATTATCGTCGTCGTCATTATCACAATAACCATTATTGATTAACCATCACAACTACAACTTAATACTATCTCAATTTTTATTTTATTATCACTATTATTATTATTTAATTATTAGTAGTAGTATCACCGTCGCTATCACCTTTGTCATCACGATCACAACCACTATTATGATCACTAATATTACTATTGTTAATGTCATTAAAATTATCATTAGTATTATCATCATTATTTTTTGTTATTAATGACATTTTTAATATTATTTTATGAGTTGTTGTTGTTGTTGTTGTTATCACAACTATAATTATTAATATTACAAGCACTATAACCATTATAATAAATTATTTTTTTATTATAATTATCATAAGTAATGTTACCATTATAATCATGATTATAACAACTAAAAAAAATATTCTTATTATTATCTAAACAATGAAAATTATTAAACTATCATGAAAAATAAAATAAAAAACCCAAAAAGTTAACAAAAGAACAAGCAAGAAAATAATAAAAAACAATGCCTAAAGTAGTAGTAGTTGTTGTTGTTGTTGTTGTTGTTGTTATTGTTGTTGTTATTATTATTATTATTATTATTATTATTATTATTATTATTATTATTATTATTATTATTTCCTAAACAGTAAAAATTATAAAATTATAATAAAGAATAAAATAAAAAACCCAAAAACCTTTAACAAAAGAGAAAAAAAACATTATCAGCATAAAAAACATCATTTGATTTGAAGAATAAATAAAAATAAAAATAAAGAACAAAGAGAAAAAGAAGAAATCTCAATTTTAATATGATCATCAACACAAATTAAAATTCAAGAACTAAATTGAATAAAAACAAAACCTTAATTAAATAAAAACTAAAAATAAAAACTAAGAACATAGACAAATAAATATGAACAAAAAATTAGAAGAATAAGTGTTGCAAATGAAAAACAAAGTATATGATCAATTTTAATTAAAATAAATAAATTAAACAAATTGAAACTTCGATTGAAGAAATCAGGATAAAAAAAAATAAAAAAAACAAGGACTGAAATGCACAAATCATAAACAAAAAGGACTAGCATGCATTTTCAATTTCATTAGAGAGAAAAGGAAAAAAACAATAGACCATCGGCAACTCGCCAGCCACCATGAGCCCACACACGCACAACCATGGTGAAGAAACCATGACGACGCACCTGGTAAGAAGGAGGTTGGACATTTTTAACCACGACATAATGCTTCATGCACAACTTGTATGGCATGAATGACAGAAATGGCGGCTAATATTTTTTTCATAAAAAAATAAATTAAAAAGTATGAAATCACCAAAACATGCCCCGAAGCCTGTCTTAATAACAAAAAACACACACGCAAATACCAAAATACCCCCTCTTTGTTTTTGTCTTTTCTAATAGAAAATTAGTGTTTTCACCGTTCATAAAAATGAAAAAAACATCAATACCCTTGTCGTCAACTTTTTTTTTTAATCTCATTTAAGGGCAAAAGAGTTATTTTATTGTTCATTCAAAAAAACAAAATGTCTAGAATATTCTTAACCAACAAATGGTTTTTTTTATTGAACCTAGGAACAAAACCGTAGTTTAACTGCTTAAAATTAAATGAAAAGGATGCAAACACCCCCAAAACGAAGAATGAATTTTTATGTACTGAAGGGTATAACAGTAATTTATATTGTTCCAATTTACAATGTACTGTGTTTAGAGCTACAGTGAACAATTGACATGGTTTAGCTTTCTTCTTTCCTGAAGGGTGTAACAGTAACAGTGAAGTGTGTTTAAAACTACAGTAAACAATTTACATGGATTTAACTTTCTTCTTAATTATTGGTATGAGAAGGAATGAATAATGATGGCAAAGATAAAAATATATATTTAATGAAAAAACAAAGTTAAAAATATAAAAAATGAATTTGTTTCTAAGATAATTTTTTAATGAATTTATATATTTTCAAAACAGGAAGTCTATAAAAAATCGTGTTTAGAAAAAATACAGCTTGGTGATTTTTTTATTTAATATTTTTCAATTTATGTTTTAATTAATTTTATATTTGTTGGTGATTATTTTTTTTTTTTTTTTTTTATCCTTGTTTGTTTACAACACACCTTTTGGGTTGAGTAACGTTATAAAATGGGAAAAACATAACAAAAAAAACTCCAAAATGAAACCCATTTGTAAGTCCCACTGAAGATATTTAGCATTTCTCAAGCTATTTTATAGGTTTGAGGTCTTCGATAATCTTGAAATCAATATTATTATTATCTTAAACAAAAGGTTACTTTTATAATAATATATGGGTAATGTTGTAGATGGATGGTGATATGTATAGGTTATTATGAGAATGGTAAACTGTGATGAGAAGTTAATTAGGGATTCATGATTTGATGAGCTGGGGGTATTCCTAAGACTGCCATGCAAAAATTGTTGTGCGGTGTTTTTGTGCAAGATTTGGTGGGATAGTTTTGGGTAGGGCCTCGTAATTTGAAGTTTCAATTAAATATAGCAGAAACAATTTAATGGAAGGAAAGCAGACTACCATGATTCTCAAAACAGAGCAATATTGAAGAGAGATTTGCAAACCAGAAAGAATTTGCCATGTTCTTAACGAAACACAAACTAGCAGCAGAAACTATAATTATATAAAAAGCAAACATAGCAGCAGCAGCAGTAATAATCACTAGAAATCAAATAGCAGAGCTTTCCTCTCTCAATAGGCATTACTTGTTATGGGCCCTTGAACTGGAAGAACTTCCAGCCTTCAAATTTTTCTTCTGCATTGGCGTCGATTTCTTCTCCTTCTTGAACCCATCTGGTGTCTTCACCTGGCTCAATCTCTTCATTTTTGCAGCCTTCACTTCCTTCTTGAAAACCTCAGGTGTCTTCACCTGACTGAGCCTCCTTGTCTGGACACCTTTCGATGATATCTTCTTCTCGGCAGCCTTCTTTTCCGGGTGCGGTCTTGGAAGCACCCTTTTTTTTCCTGGGTCTCTTTGATTCCCAACTGCAGCTTCTCAGTTGAAGAAATCTTGTAAGAGTTCTTGCATTTTACAAGCCTTTCAGATTTCACAAACCTCTTCAACTGGACAGACAGAACTTTCTTGAAGTTTGAAGGCAGAGAAGACTTCTTGTACTTTTCCTCAATGAACCTCGCAATCGCAGGTTGGCTCGATCCTGTCCTGTCCTTCAGTGCTGTTATTGCTTCAGTTATCATCTGCAATTGCAAAACACAAAGATCCACAAGTTAAAAACTAAAATAATAATAATGAAGAAGAACAATAACATGAGACAAACGAAATCTTACAAACAGAACAGAGAACCTTGAAATATGGAGGGGGAGAAGAGGGGGCATTGGTCGTTGTGGTGCTCTTTATCGGGCCAGAGGCAGTTGGTTTCGCCATGTCTGATGAGAGGGAAAGTGGGGGAGAAATTGAGAAGAAGGATTAGTATCACATAATGGATTATGAATTTTGAAAGCCACATTAGAAAAAAAGAAAAAAAAAGATTTTTAATTTCAAATTCTGATAAGGCGCGAAAATAATTTTCTCTCTGGAGAATCTTTTGCTCCCACGTGGTGGTTATATGGACAAAAGAATCCTGGGTTATCCACAAAAAATAGACCGGTTATTCTAATTGCCGAGAAGTGGGGCCCGTGTGATCGTGGATCACGGCTAAATAAATTCTCATCTAGCATTTTCGTCATTGATTTTTTAAGTGTTTTTTTTTAAATATATTTTTTTAGTATTTTTGAATTATTTTAGTATATTAATATCAAAGATAATTTTTTTTAAAAATAAAATTATATAATTTTAATATATTATAAAATGACAAGATGACACCTTTTTTTCAAGATTTCTGACTTTAGTCTTTGATTGCTTGCTGGTTGCCATTACTTAATAACATGCGGGAAATAATTTGTTTTTTTTTTTAATAAGATAAAGAGGACCCAATTAAGTAATTCAAAAAAAAAGTTCAAACTTGATTTTTTTTTAATTATAACTTATATGAGAAAGGATCATAAAGCATAATGGTTTCACCACACATGCGCCAACAAAATTGTCTTGATCGTCCTTTTCAGTCTCTAGAACTTTTTCAGGCATCAAATTGGATCCCTCAAACCTCTTTCATTTTAAATCAATACAATTAAATTTTATTTTGCAAAATTGTTCATCAAACACTTGTCGGATTTTTTTCATCAAATCATGGTATTCCATATACTTTGACGATAAAAAAACTCTACCAAGTCTAATACCAAAAACAAATCTCAATATGAGTGGATTAGATTAAAAAAACAAAAAGTTGAGGGACGAAAAAAAGAGTTGATGTCTCCCATGCCAGTGATGTTTAGAAGAAAATGGGGGTTAATACTTGTTTGGTATTCAGATTAAGTCCTCATTGCTTTAATTTAATTTATTTAAATAAAAAAATTTGAGCATCATCTGAGAGCAAGTAGCCAATACCAAGCAAAATAAAACAAATAGTCAACTCTAATCTAAAATTAATTGATTAGATAAAAAAAAATAAAAAAGAAAAGGATGAAACATGGTTTGAATCCACAGTATTTCCTCTCATACATCACCAAGCTCTTTTAAAACAATTTCTCAATATTTTCAATTATAATTTTAAGTATTTTTTTTAAATAAATAAAAAAGGCTAAACATTTAACTAAACAGAATTTTTTTTCAAATTTTTTCTTTTTATTTCAAATGCTGTAATTTATTCCCTTTTGAATTTTTCATGGAAAATACATGAAATTAATTTATTCCCCTTAATTTGTAAGATTTCTCATTGTGCATACTCATATCATGTCTACTCATTTCTGCATCTATATTCATGTTGGATTTTATTTTTGTATTTAAAACTAATATAAATAGAGTTATTTGCTTATTTTTCATCAAAGAGACGTCGATAGAGTCTGACCAGGATTATCACAGGTAGAGCCCATCGCAAGCAGTTGCCTGCAAAAATTTACAAAACAGGAGATATTGCTTTGTGAGGACAATTTCCACCACCAAAGACACCGGCGTTCTCGCCGCTAATTTTAGCGAGAACGAATTCCGAGTTCACTATGGCCTTGCTCTTTAACTTCTAGCAGGCCGGACGATGTAAGAAACTCAGTGCACATCACGACAATAGCAATGTATTCCAATAACCACCTCGGTAAAAACCTAACTCATACATTAATTTAAACTTTAATCCATTTTAGTTTAATAATTAGAATATTGACTCGTGTTACGGTGTGCGTCACATAAAAAAATTGAAAAAAATATATAGAGGATTAATCTAATATGACCTAGTTGTCTTTGCAGGTCCAAAAACAACCTAAATAACTAGTGAAAACATAGTTTTATTGAAGGTATTTATGTTGTTTTTAAATATTGAAATAATAATATATTAAACCAATCCAACTAACATGTCAATTTATATATCAAAATCATAAGATCATGATAACTCTATAAAAAAAGAAAATATAGATAAATTATAAATTTCAATTTCTAATAAACTCAATGTTAAAAAATAAAATTAAAAATAATAATTACTCAAGTATATCCGAGTTGACTTGTCAAGTGTACAACCGGATCATGAGACCATGATAAACCAATAGGAAGTAAATTGAAATATTTATGAAGCTTACTTGTCAATAAACCTAATGTTAAGAGATAAAATTATATAAAAAATCAAATAAAAAAAGATTACAATTTTTTTATATTTAACTTGGGTTAACACTTTAAACTTATGACCTAAGTCACAAGACAAGATAACCTCATATAAAATAAACAAAAAAAATTATAAAATACAATTTTTAATCAACTTAATATTAAGAGATGACATTGAGAACAAAAATTAATCTGAAAAATATAAAAATATTTGAGTCAATTAAATTAATTTGTCAAATTTTCGGTATAGATCATTAGAATGAAATAGCCTGTAAGAAGTATATTGAAAAAACATTAAGCTGAATTTCCAATAAAAAAAACCTAATATTGTAAAATAAATAAATAATTGAGAAAAAAATATTATTTTATTGAATAATATTGAAGAAAAAGAGTAATAAAATATCTCCTCTTTTAATTTTTATTCTCTTAATATTGTATGTCATGAAAACTTGACTAATTATTTAGCCCAATGCCAAATATGATATACATATACGTTTGAATGAAACACGTTATTTTTTTATCAACATACTTTTTTTAAAAATTATTTTTAGTATCAGTATATAAAAATAATCTTAAAATACTATTTTTTTATATAAAGTAAAAAATAAAAATAAAAACATTTCAATTTATTTTAAAAATATTTTTGAAATGCAACGCCAAACAAGACCTTAGCCTCTTCAGTTTTTATAATTTTTAATTTTGATATATTTTTCTAGTTTTTAGATTTAAGAGAGAATAAATAAACTTATTAGAAAAAAAAAAGGGAGAGAAGGAAAGTTGTTAGCTTGACATATTTCAGTGATAAAAGACTAATTTTGATGCCAAAAGATTTTAGTTGATAAGAGAAAATTTGTAAGAGTATTTTTAGATATTCATATCGCTTGAAAAGATATATTCAGTAAGAAGAGATTTTTTATATTGTGTTCTTAAAGTAATTTAGGGCTTTTTTTAAATTGAAACACTAAAGATATTTATTTGGTGTTTTTAAATAAATAAAAATTAGTTAAAAAGTGGCCTTTGAATATAAAAAATTATTTTTTCAATCATTATTTGAGTATTTTTATATTTCTCAAATAATATTATAGATTTTTATGGGAATGCTAATATGTGCTCCAATTATTACGTGACTAATATTAAAAAAATCTCATAAATATTTGTTTTAAAAACCCTGATGAATTTTTATTTAAAAAACAATGCTTGCAATATAAAAACATGTTTTTTTCTCAAAACAATCTAATAAAAAAAGAGTTTAGATTGAAGAAATCCATTTTTTTCTTCTGATTTCAAATAAAATGAAATTTTGTTTCAACAGAGAATATAAATTATTGTTTTGATTAAGAAAATATTAACATCTACTAATTAAATGAGAAAAATTAAACATATAATTATCAAATTTGTTTTATTTATTAAGCACATGGTAAGCTTTTGTTTTACCAAAAAAAAAGAGCTTAGCGTACATGTTTCTCTTGTTATAAATTAACATATAATTTACCAGCAGCTTTGGAGGGTGCCTCCTTTCTAGGTATTTGGAGGGTGTTTCTTTTTATGATATTCTGTTGATCCCTGCCTGATATATCTATCACCTTTTTATATACTCATTGAACTTATAGAATGTCCAGTGAATTCAAGAATTAGTCGAGTACGTGCAAGCTGGCCGGATACCCTGATTAAAAAAAAAACATATAATTTCACATGTATCGTAGCGCGGTAAAATTACTAGTTTTAATTTTGCAACAAACGATAACTTTGAAAGTGCTTGGGCGCAATTAATTCAGTAATGATGGTTTCCATGACAATTGGAAGGAGCTCTTAGTAAGAACTGATCAACAGGAAATTTTTATTCGTCAGAGAATTATAATCATATGGGCATTGACAGAGACATCTTGTAGTTTGGTAGCCATGAAAGATTGTCAGGAGCTTGAATTTATCTGCCAACCAAGGTTGATCGATCCTGTTCAAACTGGGTCAGTGGAGCTACGAATGAGAGAAACACAGCAAAAGTGAAAAGAAATCATTTTTTTGTATTCATCAGAGTGCTTGATTTCTTGGAATTTTACACTCAGCCCCATCAGATAAACATTGAATCTTGATGGGGTTAGAACTTAGAAAGCAACTGGAAAGCTACTCAGGGTAAAAATGCTTTCCCTCATCTTTCTTGTACCAAGCACACACCGACCCACAAGATAAAGCCATCAAGAGTACGGCAGCCTGTTCTTCTTCTCCCAGTTTTCTCTTCCAGTCTTCCTGAAACGTCCCATCTCTTATGAACCCCATCAAATCTAGCTTCAATGAAACTCCCATCTTACTACTCTTGCTACTTTTAGCCATCTTCTTTCTACTAAGCTCCGGTCCTCCCTTGTCCAGGCCAAGAAGAGCCCTCCTCTTCTTCCTCTGTCTGATCCCACACGCATTGCACAGTGTCTGCAAACAAAATTAGATAAATCTTGTCAGAATCACAGTACAGAGAGTTGATACTTGATGAGGAAGATGATTACTGCGAAATGAGTGATCATATACACACCCTGGGACCAGCTGGGCCACCTCGCCAACATGGGGTTCTTGTTGTTTGGCAATCTGTGCATCTTCTTTTGATATCACTACAGTTGCTTGGATGAGCATCATCCATGTCCTCTGACTCTGGCCCCTGTTTAAATAAATTGATGGCATTAAGTAAGGAGCAAACAAGCTAATAATCATCACCAAAATTAGAAAAAAAATGCAAGAAGAATAAGATCACTCACTTTTGTGTGCAAATCCATGATCTTTACAGAAAGAGACTGAAGACAAGGACTTCAAAGTAAGTGGACTTCAACAGACATGAGAAAGAGACAGAAGGGATGGGCGTCAATTCAAAGAGACCTGGAGCAAGGGGAGCAAAAACATAGAACAAATATTCTCATCAGGAACGGAAGGAGAGATATAATGCAGAGAGGTGTTAGCAGAAAGAAGGAGAGGATGAGGAAGAAACAGAGGAGTAGAAAGTAGAGGTTTGGAGATAAAGATAGTAACAGCTGCCACTTTCAAGGATCATGACGGCTAGTTTTTTTTTATTGTGGGGTTTGCAACCCTAATTCGAATTTTCCTTAATTGACGAAAATACCCATATGTGGTTGATTCTATGAACCTAACCCATTTTCCTTTTCTTTTTTTGTTGGAAAATTTAATACATGTATATATATAAGAGCTGAAATCACTAAAAATCGAAGGCAATGCTTTAGATGGGCATTCTGGTAAATGGATTATGACAGAATCAAGAGGAGTTGCCCCTTCTGTCGCTCAAGAGCTGTAAAACAGCATTGAAAAATGAAAGAAGTCATGGCGGGGCTTGAGGCTGTTATTAAATAAGAGAAAACGATGCAAGAAGAGACAAAACCCAGCCCACCGATTCTGGACCAGCCACAGACAGCCACAACGAACCACCAGTGACTAGAAACCAATAATGGTGGTGGTGCTTTTGCCTACCATGGATGCCTTAATAATTCTCTGTGATCACTGCATGATTGAGCCATGAAACTGAGCTCCACTCGTCCCATGAAAAAATAAACCCAGAAAAATTCTACTGTCATTTGCTATATTGGGGCCAGCAAGCTCATCAGGGACAGAGTTTTTTGGGATTCAAATTCTCAATAAATCATGACCAGTGGTGTTGTTCTCCACAGGATTCAGATCAAAACCAATGGATTTCACTGCTCCGGCGTTGGCATTATTTACATCAAATCAGCCGGTCAGACCATCTGAGGTCTGATGGAGAGAGTCTCTAGTTGGTGATTTCACTATATGCCGAGCAAATTATCAGGCGCTTCTTCCTTTCAGTGCTGCAACCTACCCCTCCGGCCAAGTTTAGAGCAAATTACAAGAAAAGCGAAGAGAACACCCATCAGGCACACTAGCCCTGAAAACAGGAACGCTGCCCAGTCCTGGAGTTTTTTCTGTGGAAAATGCCGCCTGTCTGAGATGAGCAATGCCCTGTATACGGCGTCGGTTACGGCAGAGGCTGTAGCCGGATCGGATTCTTCTGCAAGAAACCCATGTTCTGTGAGGCAAACAATTAGTCTCTCATATTTCCTAGACGCTCATATATATATAAAACAGAGAGATATATAATAATAACATTCAATATTTTCTTAATTTAAATACCCCATTTTTGATATTAAATTAACAAGAACACCCTTGTTTTTATTCAATAATAATATAAATATTTTAGGTAACTAGTTTATACATCAAGAAATCAATTTAAACACTTATTATATATTTCGATAACTTTAATCAAAGACCAAAATGATTAATATATGGTATGTATGTCATGTAATTTGTAAGTAGATATATTAATTATTTTACTTGGTAGTTACAATTTTATGAATTTAAAATTTATTATTTAATTCATTTCAACTTTTCCACTTTTTTAAACTTGGATAATACTTGTGCTAATATTACAAAGACAATTATCTTATGGTTAAATTAAATAAACATGATTAATTAATTTTATATCTAATCAAATACAAATATCACATTCTCAAGAATCACATTAAGATATAACTAAAAGATTAGGGAAAATACTATTCATCCACTGTTCACACACTCACAAAACACTGTGGACGCGAGCTTTTTCATCCGTGTGTCGCGCGAGTTCGTCCACCCTATTTTTTTTTGTCTTTTCCGGATGTGAACAGTGTAATGACGAAACAACCCCCGATAATAAGACAAAAACACGTTTCGGCTGAGGGCTACGGTTGTAATTGCACACGTACGGATCGGTCCGCCGGAACCTTTTTTTTTTTAATATTTTTTAAAATGTGTTATTACGAGTGTAGCCCCCGATAAGACAAAATTCATTAATTAGCCTCGTGGGTGGTTTAGTAATTGACACACATGTCACTGTGCGCTTTAGCGCCAAGAACGCCAGACGCCCGTACTGAGCGCGTCGGCGCGTCTTTCCGCCATCGATTCAGGCGGCGCGTGCGGCGTCATGCGGCGGCCAAAAATTTTCCTCCGCCGGCTAGAACGTTGCGCAACCCTTCCCTGAATCTCATGGAGCGGCGCGTGTGGTGTTATGATCGACGTAGAGGCTCATATAGTCGGTTTAACGTTTATGTGCACTTTTCTCTCTCCTCAACGCGGATTCAACTTCAGTCCCCCGATTTATTGTTGATGCATTTCAGTCCCTTGGCTTTTGTTTGATTTCTGTAATAGAAGTTTCGATTTCTGTCAATTTCGTCCTTTAATTCAAATTGATATATATGCAGTTTACATGTCAGTCCTTCTTCTTTGAATTTTTCGGTTTTCTATTAGATCCCTTAATTATTTTAGTGCAGCAGGTTATATTGTTTTCAATTGTGTCCCTCATTTCAAATTCATTATATATTGCACTTTAATTTCAGTCCCTCTTCTTTTAATTGTTTTTCCTTTTAAATCTTTGAATATTTTTGGTACAAAATTATTAATTATTGTCAAATTAATCCTTCATTTTAAATTAATTATAATATAATAATATAATTAATAATAATAATAATAATAATAATAATAATAATCTTTTTTTTTGGATCACAAATATTTTTTAAATGCTAACAATAATAATAATAATAATAATAATCATAATAGCAATGCTAATTTTTATTTTTATTTTATTTTATTGTTTTATCTTTTGTCCTCTTCTTTTAAATTTTTTTCCTTTTAAATTTTTGAATATTTTTGGTACAAAATTATTAATTGTTGTCAAATTAATCCTTCATTTTAAATTAATTATAATATAATAATATAATTAATAATAATAATAATAATAATAATAATAATAATAATAATCTTTTTTTTTTGGATCACAAATATTTTTTAAATGCTAATAATAATAATAATAATAATAATAATAATAATAATAATAATAATAATAATAATCATAATAACAATGCTAATTTTTATTTTTATTTTATTTTTTTGTTTTGTCTTTTGTTAAAGTTTCTTGGAATTTTTAGTCTATCATTAATTATATGTTCTAATATTTATTGAATATTATCGCATAGGAATATATATAGGGAGATGAAAACATGACCTAGGTTTTTTTGAATAAAAAAAAACTTAATATTAGTATTCTTAAATACATTTTATATAATAATATATTGAATTACTCAAATAGCATAAAAAAATTTTTATTGAATATTGTCGCCTATAAATATATAGAGAGAGGAAAAAAATGACCTAGGATTTTTTTCTAAAAAAACAATTCATAAAATATTCTTAAATACATTTAATATAAAAATATAATTAATAAATCCTATATAAAAAAATTTGCCTTTGAATTTAGATTTGGTGCTCTTTTGTTTAGGTTTATTTCTTAAAAACAAATTTGCAATATTTTCATTTTTAATATTTTAAATATAATATTACCGGGGGGAAAATTAAACTCAAAAAAAAATTACAAATTTACTTAGGTTATCTACAATTAAAAAATATACGGGTCACTTCCCATTTCGATTCATGTTCTTTTTAAATGGGAAATAAGTCATTATTGCATGTAAAAAAATTAAGTTCATTTCTGGAAAAATGTAAATATTTTTATTTTTAATGTGTCTGATCTAATATTGCTAGGGAGAAAATGGAACTCAAGAAAAATATATACAGGGAGAGGAAAAATGATCTAGGATTTTTTTAACGACAGAAATTCATATCAGTATTCTTAAATTTAATTATACTAACTAGATATCAAAATAATATAATACAATACATATCAGTATTCTTAAATACATTTAATATAATAATAAGATGAATAAATCTTATAAAATAAAATAAAATATTGGCTTCAAAATGTAAAAATTTTCAGTGTTTTGACTTTTTGATTATATATTTATGTATTTATATCAAATTAAAATATGTTGAACCAATTATATGTTCTAATATTTATTGAATATTATCGCCTAAGAATATATAAAGAGAAAACAAAATAGCCTAAGATTATCCTTCAAATTAAATATATTATGGAAATTATGTCAAATTAATTATATATTTGTATATTTATGTCAAGTGAAAATATGTAAAACTAATTATATATTTGAATATTTATTCAATATTATCGCCTAAAAATATATTGAGAGAGAGGAAAAATGACTTGGGATTTTTTTAAGAACAGAAATTCATATCATGTTTTCTTAAAAATGACTTAAGTTTATTTCTTGAAATAAATTTATAGTATTTTGACTTTTTAATTATATATTTGTGTATTTATATCAAATTAAAATATATTAAACCAATTATATGTTCTAATATTTATTGAATATTATCGCCTAAGAATATATAGAGAGAGAACAAAATAGCCTAAAATTATCCTTTAAATAAAATATATTATGCAAATTATGTCAAATTAATTATATATTTGTGTATTTATGTCAAATGAAAATATGTAAAACTAATTATATGTTTGAATATTTATTCAATATTATCGCCTAAAAATATATTGAGGGAGAGGAAAAATGACTTAGAATTTTTTTAAGGACAGAAATTCATATAATGTTTTTTTAAATATATTTAATATAATAGTATGATTAATAAATCTTATATAAAAAAAATATTGACTTCAAAATTTAATTTTGTGCTCTTTTATTTAAGTTGATTTCTTTACAAGAATTTCCAATGTTTTCATTTTTAATATTTTAGATCTAATATTACAGGGAAAACAAAACATCTAAAAAATTTTTTGTTGCAAATTTACCTGCAATATCTACAAGTCAAATTAAAAAATATACAAGCCACTTCCCGTTTCCATTAGACTCGTTCTTTTTTAGACGGCAAATAAATAATTATAGAACACAAAAAAAAATTAAATTTATGTTTTAAAAACAAATCACAATATTTTTATTTCTAATATGTTTGATATTTATTGAATATTATCGCCTAAAAATATATTGAGAGAGAGGAAAAATGAGTTTGGATTTTTTGAAGGAAAAAAATTCATATCCGCATTCTTAAATATAATTATACTAACTAAATATCAAAATAATAAAATACAATACATATAAAAGCAATCAATTTTTAACATAAATAAAAAAAACCCGCCGCATCGCGATTTTGTTCAAATAATCAAAACATTGCAATTTTGCAATCTATGAGTTAATTAAATCAACACACAATTCATATCCAAACTGTAACTAAATTATTCTCCAAGCCAATAAAATAATGTTGACAACCAACCAGATCAGTGCAAATAAAAAATAATCTATCTTTAATAGATTTCAGCGATTGCAATATCGCTATCAACCAGTTAAGTGCTTAGTAACTGTTAAAAAATATTTAACCATCAACACATTCAGTTCAAGACAAAAAAAATCATCTTTCATTCATTTTATTCATTACAGATTTACATCAACCAATTAAATAACCATCAAAATAATTAGTACATACTAAATAATTAATCAATTATGGTCTTGCAATACTCAAATTACAGTTAGTTAATCTTTCAAAAAATTTATCGCTAATAATTTTTAAATTTCGCAATTGAATTATTATCTGAGTATTTAAGCTTATAACAATAATCAACTAATTCAATACATAAAAAAATATCATAGCATTATTTAAAATTTACAATTCTCTATCTATCAACTAAAAAATTCTCTGCTTACCACATAAATAATCAGTTTGCTACATATAAAAAGCCCGGCGCAACGCGCGGGCTACCCAACTCGTACATTCTAATCAATAACTAAAGAACACCTGGATATTAAAATCATAAAATGACTATCTCCTCCCTCCTACCCCTTTCTCTTCTACCCTAGCGACCACCTCTTCCCGTTTTTCTCTTTCTGTCATCGACCATCATAATCCAACCAGTCTACCACCACTGCAACCACCACGAAACCATAGCTCTCCCCCATAACTTAACCAAATCAAACCCCGTAATAACTAAATAAGCAATGATCCTAAATGCTTGTTACATTTCTTCAACCCGGTTCGATCTCAAATGGGTTTCTCTTAAAATTACAATATTTTTTCAATTATCGTGTTCAAATGGGTAACTCATCTTGGGCGGGTGGTAATAATAATCGTGGTGGTTCTTAAGTTGTCGGTTGATATTCTGACAGGGGTGGTGTTTGACTGATCATGGAGCATGTTTTTAATTCGCCGGCAGAAATAGATTTGGTGGATGCAAATAAAGAAATGAAAATTGAATTAATTTAAAGAGAGAAGAAGTCGTGGTCCTGGGAGAGCAAAAAAAAGTTCAGGTATTTTTTTTTAAAAATTTTAATTACTGCAAAATTAAATAAAACCAGGTTCCAACATAGAAAAAAAACTAGCATTGTTCTAAATTAAAAACAAGCTTTTGAATATCCTTCTGAGTTGCCACATAATTTAATTATTGCATTTAAAGCGTCGTAAAACAAGGGTTAAAGCAGACGACTTGTATCTCAGTCAACAGGGAGCTACTTGAAGCAAACGTGGGTCAAGAATCTTGGACTTCATTCACGTCTCCCGTAAAAATTAGTATTAGTAAAAGAGCTAAAACAGCTCGGCCAGTCCACTGTGCACTCACACTCATATGCACTGTGGACTGGCTATTTCTAGCTCTTGCGTCGCGCGCGTATGTGCACCTGTTTTTGTTTTTTTTTTTTGCTCAGAGCTAAAACAGCTCGGCCAGTCCACTGTGCACTCACACTCATATGCACTGTGGACTGGCCATTTCTAGCTCTTGCGTCGCGCGTGTATGTGCACCTGTTTTTGGTTTTTTTTTTTGCTCAGAGATACTTTATATATTTTCTATGGCGGAAATGACAGAGAAACACATGTGGCTGACCGGCCCTCTGCGCGCTGGATTCCAGCGCGCAGGGGTTCGAACCCCTACGCCAACAAACTTGATTTTCGTTTTTTTTTTTCCTCTTTTTTTTTTTTTTCTTTTTTCTGAAATAAGTGTATAACTTGAACCGTGCTTTTTTTTTTTTTCAACATGTTTTTTGTACGCAAGGGTTGAAAAAGTTGCTTTCATTTTTTTTATAATTTTTTTAATAATAATAATAATAATAATTTAATTGTTTTTCTTTCTTACTCTTTTGTTAATATTTTCTTTTTTCTCCGGATAATTTAATAATTTTTATTGTTTTGACAGTAATGGCAATGATATTTATTTTTTTTCTTTTGTTAAAGTTTCTAGGATATTTTTTAGTTTTTTCATTAATTATATGTTCTAATATTTATTGAATATTATCTCATAGGAATATATATAGGGAGAAGAAAACATGACCTAGGATTTTTTGAATAAAAAAATTAATATCAGTATTCTTAAATACATTTAATATAATCATATAATGAATAAATCGGATAACATAAAAAAAAATTTGTCTTCGAATTTTAATTTTGTACTTAACACAACAACAACAACAACAACAACAACAACAACAACAACAACAACAATAATAATAATAATAATAATAATAATAATAATTTAATTGTTTTTCTTGCTTACTCTTCTGTTAATATTTTTTTCCCTCCGTATAATTTAATAATTTTTTATTGTTTTAACAGTAATAGCAATGCTAATTTTTTATTTTTTATTTTATTTTTTTTGTTTTATCTTTTGTTAAAGTTTCTTGAATATTTTTATTCTATCATTAATTATATATTATAATATTTATTGAATATTATCGCATAGGAATATATATAGGGAGAAGAAAACATGACCTAGGATTTTTTGAATAAAAAAAACTTAATATTAGTATTCTTAAATACATTTTATATAATAATATAATGAATTAATCGAATAACATAAAAAAAAATTATTGAATATTATCGCCTATAAATATAGAGAGAGGAAAAAAATGACCTAGGATTTTTTTTCTTAAAAAAAATTTAATATCAATATTCTTAAATACATTTAATATAATTAACAAATCTTATAAGACAAATTTTGCCTTTGAATTTAAATTTGGTACTCTTTTGTTTAAGTTTATTTCTTAAAAAACAAATTTGCAATATTTTCATTTTTTAATATTGTAAATATAATATTACCGGGGAAAATTAAACTAAAAAAAAATTACGAATTTACTTAGGTTATCTACAATTAAAAAATATACGGGTCACTTCCCGCTTTCGATTCATGTTTTTTTTAGACGGCAAATAAGTCATTATAGCACGTAAAAAAATTAAGTTCATTTCTGGAAAAAATTTAAATATTTTTATTTTTAATGTGTCAAATCTAATATTGTTTGGAGAAAATGGAACTCAGGAAAAATATATAGAGGGAGAGGGAAAATGACCTAGGATTTTTTTAAGGATAGAAATTCATATCAGTATTCTTAAATACATTTAATATAATAATACGATGAATAAATCTTATAAATTAAAAAAATTATTGGCTTCAAAATTCATTTTTTGTGCTCTTTTGTTTAAGTTTATTTCTTGAAATAAATTTGCAGTGTTTTGACTTTTTAATTATATATTTATTTATTTATATCAAATTAAAATATGTGAAACCAATTATATGTTCTAATATTTATTGAATATTATCGCCTAAGAATATATAGAGAGAGAACAAAATAGCCTATGATTATCCTTTAAATTAAATATATTATGGAAATTATGTCAAATTAATTATATATTTGTATATTTATGTCAAATTAAAATATGTGAAAACTAATTATATGTTTGAATATTTATTGAATATTATCGCCTAAAAAATATATTGAGAGAGAGGAAAAATGACCTAGGATTTTTTTGAAGGATAGAAATTCATATCATGTTTTCTTAAATATATTTAATATAATAATATGATTAATAAATCTTATATAAAAAAAAATATTGGCTTCAAAAATTTAATTATGTGCTTTTTTATTTAGGTTTATTTCTTTACAAGAATTTCCAATGTTTTCATTTTTAATATTTTAGATCTAATATTACTGGGAAAAAAAAATCTCAAAAAAAAATATTGACAAATTTACCTGCATTATCTACAAGTCAAATTAAAAAATATACAAGTCACTTCCCGCTTTTCATTAGACTGTTCTTTTTTAGGCGGCAAATAAATAATTATAGCACAAAAAAAAATTAAGTTCATGTTTTAAAAAACAAATCATAATATTTTTTATTTCTAATATGTCTGATATTTATTGAATATTATCGCCTAAAAATATATTGAGAGAGAGGAAAAATGACTTTGGATTTTTTGAATGACAAAAATTCATATCAGTATTCTTAAATATAATTATACTAACTAAATATCAAAATAATAAAATACAATACATATAAAAATAATCAATTTTTTACATAGATAAAAAAATCCGCCGCATCGCGCGGGTATACCGCTCGTTCCATCAAAACATCTAATCATTCCTGAACCAAACACCCTCTGGACGAAGAAATTGATGGTAAAGAGTAAGGCTTACTGCAATTTCTCAAAGCAGGGGAGTGGAAGAGCTCTCTAGCGGCCTCTAATGGCTTGGAATCACTGCCCTCTGCCATGTCGACCACCACCATTGAAAAATCCACTGTCCTTTGTACAAACTTTGAAGATGACCTCAGACCAGCAGTTTCTGCATCATCTTCCAGCAATACATCGTCGCCTGATCTCAAGCACAGCTGGTTATGGCGCACCCCATCACTCATCCAAATTGACAACTCCTCAAGAGCATCCCCAATTTTACCATAACTAAACCCTAGAATCGTACACACAAAACCCGCCTTGCCACGATCTCATTACATTGTGCTCTTCCATGTACATGGTGGTGTATTTGGAAGCACTGGCTACAAATTAGGTCAAATTAGTTCTCAGTCCGCAGATATCAACCATTTGGAGAGCTCTTGCCAGAGCCAGAGAAACCCACCAGGAGAATAGTGATTACTGGTGGAACGTCCATTTCTTCCTTTTTGATACCTCCTGTGGGCACCCAGAAATCACCTGAACGATACATTTGTAGCTTGTATCTGACCTCATCGAGCCCTTCTTGAGCAATCAAAGCATGCAATTTCTGGGAGGTCAGACTTAATCCTAACCAATTCATCAAACTTTGCTGCTGATCTCCACCAACAGTAGTAACCAGGACTTGACAATCGGTGTCCATCTTCATCATTGGAAGAGAGTTGGTTCTTCACGACTCTGTTTCAGCTCTTGAACCTCAGCCAAAAAACGTTGGGAATGATATTTTTTTCGAGGCCTCTTGAAATTGAACAAAAAACTACTGTCATATGACTTAAGAGCATTAAAAGAGATAAAAGTCAGAACCTGCCATATTCAGCCCACAAATCCTAATGAAAATCATCAATTCAGTCTATATTTTAGCTACACAACATTGTAAATTTGACTACAGATAAGTAAGGAAATCAACACCTTTCTACACACACACACACACACACTAGGATGTAGTCGTGGCCGGTGTGTTCTTTCACTGAACATTACTGGTTAGTTGCTAAAACATTCATGATTTCTACCAGGATCCTCTCTCTTTTCCATCAAGTAATATCTGTGAATATTTCAGGATTTCCTTTTTGTAAGCCATTATACTTGGCTTACTACCAAATAAACAAAAAGATAAATAAGGAATGAAAAACTTATGGCATTGCACTTGGTAGTTTTCTGGTTATTCAGAAATACTCACGATGCACTTTCTTTCTTGTGTTCAAAGAGGAGATCTTGTTGACTCGTATCACTTGGCCTGAGCTATTCATTCAATTTTACTGGGTTAAATTCTGGGAAATTATGATAATATAGAAACCGGTGGATTCTTCTTGACATGTTTATGGACTGAAAGCTTCAGCTTAGTTTTAGTGGAGCTTTGTCTGTTCTGATCTATACTTGCTTTTGATACATTGACATGGCTTACTTGCTATCGATTTACCACCAACATGGCAAAATAAGTAGGTCTACAGAGCTTGATTTATCTAGTTTGTATCTGTTCTAATCCATATTCTTTTTTTACATAATCAGGGTGTCCGGGTCAACTTACTTGTACCATAACTAATTCACGAACCCACTAAATATCCTTGAAGTCCAGCGAGCAGGTAAGACACCGTAGGGGTGACAGAAATATACAAAGAAGATCGAACCCTGGATGCATCCCTTCCTCCGCTAGGTCATGATCTCAAGTGCTTTATATCCATATTCTTGTTAGATACACTGACATGCCATGTTTCCCATCACATGAAGATGTTACAGCTATACAACTCTCGGTCCCTTTGTTTTGTCATCCCCTTTTCTTTTCTTTCCTACTTTTGCTGGGGCGATGTGTATTGTGTGCAGTGGAGAGATTTTGAAAAGAACAAGAGACTAAAGGAGATTGGCATGAAAGAATCATTTCAATTCAAGCCTATTTTATGCAGGTAGATGTCAAACATTTTAGAAAGCCCACAATGGTAATTCAGTGGATGGGAATGAATGCACTCATCTTTTTTTTTTGGATGAGAGGAAACTCCACCTCTTGGAAAACGCATTTTATAGGGCCGAGGTGAGCGAGTAAAACCCCGGCTGTCCCAGGCTCTCACAAAGGGTGCACGTCCTGACTTGAACTCGAGACCTACTATACAAATCACAAGCTTTTTGCCATCACGCCCCGCCTCTTGGGCGACATGAATGCACTCATCATTTATGCATTGGCTGCATGTGACCTTTTCCCAGCAGCCATTCAAGGTTTCTATTGGGGTTCACTGGAAAACAACTTGTAGACTGTTTCTACTTGGCTGCCTGTCCTGTTATGAGTTATTCCTTCTCCACCCAATCACTCCCCAGAATAAATACTTGTTAGTGTAATGGCTGGCATTCTGCTTATTGGTGCAAGTTTCTGCACCATCTGAACAAATGCAGAGGTGCATGCTCGCAAGCTCACACTGATAGAAGATCCACCTACATGTTTAAAACTATTATTACACAACCTATTATTATTACACAAACTTACAACCATCGATTTCTGTTCAGTTGAATGGCTAATACAATGTCATACCTCATATACAATTACTCTCTCTCTCTCTCTCTCTCTCTCTCACACACACACACACACACACACACATGGAAATTAGAACATGCCACAGTTACTGTTGCTTCTCACTATTTAACCTTTTCTCACCAGATCTATAGTTTGCTGAACCTATAGTCAATGTTCTGGATGTTTTGGTGCTTACAACTAAGTATGACAAGCAGGCTGATGGCACACAATCGCTGTTGCAAGCCATGTTCCATTAAAAGTGGAGCACCTTAGTTTTTGTACAGGTGGAGATTTTATCTTGAAAGGCATATATGTAGATTCTGTTTTCCCTGTGGAAGACTAAACTATACCTTGTGAGTAAAATACAATTGTTTTTGGAACCAGCATTGTCATTCCCACAACAGCAATTCCCACCTCTGGCTCAATTCTTCCCTTCATTTTTCTAATCATTCCCACCTGCGAGCCGGGATCAATTTAGTCGAAAGATTATTTGCGTCATCTTTCCACTTTACACTTTAGTTGCAACATAAAAACGTAAAATTAAAGGAAAAGGAAAAAAGAAAATCATCACTGCGTACATAGGTGTTCAGGATAGGGAAAAGGCACTGGATTGTTTCAACCTTACACATTCCATAGAGCTGGTAAGATACGAAGAAAAGCCCTATCCAGTGGCTTTCCTGTATCAAAAAGGGGCAGCAGAGAATCAACATGAGTCCAAAACCTGGCTCTGTCAACCTAACCTCGTCAGTGGTAACCTGATCCTTGCTATTTAACCCAGCCACTAGCATCTCTTTATAGCCAAAAGGAAAAAATGCGAGGAAAATCGGATCAGCCACTGAAAATCTTGAGCATAAATCTACTCACCATCCAAATTTTGTTGCTGGTAAGTGACACGGAGCAGTCCCTGATGGTGAAAAAGTGAAATGAAACCCATCTAAAACAGAGTAAAGGTCTATAGCTAGATAAAGAAAACAACATTATTATTCCCACAACGCACAAGTCTCTGTGGGTCACCAACCGTATTAATTTATCCTGTTTTAATCAGTGATTAATCATGGCAAATTGGTAAGCGTCTAACGACATTTATTTAACCTACAACTACTGGTGGATTTCGAAAAATATAATTGGAAGGTGCATTCTTTGTCTTCGCCAAAAAGGCAAGCGATAGGCAGTCACAGTAATCCCATAATGGTTGATTGTGCAGATCAAAGATTAACGTTTTTGTTTCTTCCTTTTCAAGATAGGTATAACTTCTTCTTTGCTTCTGCCATGGAGTTATCTTTCGGCCATAAAAACTTTGCCAGCTCCAGATTCCCACCATCATAGCCTGAGGCGAGACGTGAAAAAAGTTTTATGCTCACTCCTTATCTTTTCTTTTCCATCTCGTATATAATTACTCCACCTGTATTCCACACTCCTTGTAGAGCCTGCAGCCTCGCCAAACTCCCTCCCACTATTCAGGGAAGCGATTAGGAGAGAGAGAGAGAGATGACAACTGAAAAGACAGATATTGAGGTTTCTGACACAACCAGCGACAGCATCCAGAATACACCAACGCAAACCCGCAGTAAACAGCGAGACACCGACGTCAGCTGCACCGCGCTTTGGAAAAGCACTTGCACATAGAGCCCTCTATGGTTCAAGCAGCCGCCATGGTGGAGGTCGAAAGGGCAGATCCAGTGATGTGAAAACATCACCAAGTAGGCTAAGCAAGGTTTCACTGGCTAATGACGCAGAAAATAGGGAATGATGAGTGCTTTACTGTACTGATCCTGTACTGAATTTCTGTGTGTAATGAAATATTGTAGAGTTCGTAACATTCTGTACAACTCCGGTGCTTAGATAGATATCAGCAGATATATTCTCATCTCTATTATTCTCTACAAACTCGCCAGATAGTCTAACATCACCTCATTGGCTACGCTGACCACCAATGGAAAAACTATACGTGGCCATACTTTTCCCTTCTCTTCCCCTCCATGAAAGCAAATAACCAGAATCCACCATTGCTCTGTCTCAGCACCCCCTTTTTACTCTTTCATAGGTGTATAAAAGCATATAACACCAGAAGACAATATCTGTTCCTTCTCTGCGTTCACACAGGTTTTCGGCACCAATGGTTGAGAATATATCTGCTGATTATAGAACATAAGGAAAACATACTCTTAACTAGCACATAAAGAAAAGCACAAATTCTTCAATAACATTCCCATCCAATGAGGGAGAACGTTGACCAGGTTTTCCAGATTATAGAACAGGGAAATATATCACACGCTGACCATTCCAGCTCGTTCTTATCTAATAGCAATCTAAATGAAACATTTAACGCAAAAGAGGGGGGTAGCTCTGTGCTCAACTTCATCAGTGACTAGGAATATGATCATTCTGCTTGCATGATACGACAATAATAAGATTCTCGATTTTTCTAATATTTGATAGAATGCTTACTAGATCTCTATACAAAAGAAGCGGAACAAAATTTGCACGGAAAATTTTAAACTGCTGGTGTTAATCTAACAGGATACCCGCTATTACTCCATGCATCTATCAATATCTAGCAACTTGCCTACAGAAATCCTAGCCCATCTCCATTCAAATCACCACCTTCCATCATTGGACAATCAGTTGCATCATGTCCATACTGTCCACAGCAAGGCACAGAGCAACGCCTGCGTTTCCTGAAGGTATTCATGCCGTCTCTCAGTCTTCTCTCTTTCATCTTTCCCAAAGTTATTTCATGACAATTTCCATCAGCAAAACCATGGACAAATCCATCAGAATCTTCAACCTCTGGAAGTATCAACGAGTCAGATGGACTATTATAACCAATATCATTACAACCATGTCCTGCCCTTGGGAATTCCTTGATACGCGTTAACACCTCAGCAACTTGATCACAAGCAACATCAAGACGTTCTTCTGTCTCTATTGATTCTGTAAGAAGTGTTGAAACAATGGACTGTAATAACTGAACCTTTTCTGCATGTTCTTCTGAAGTAAAAGTCTGGAAGGGCTTGGTCAAAGATGTACTGACATCACGCCATCGAACAGGTAGATATCGATCCGGAATGTGAAAGCAGTTGTTAGTTGATAGAACGCGGAGAACATGTCTACAAAGAATTCCTGAAAATTCAAACAAACAGCAGCTACAGCTAATGAATTCATCATGAGGAATCCACATAACTTTGCACCCTCCATCCATATCAGTATGGATTCTCACGATGAAATAAGTCTCATCCACCATTAGTGATGCATATTGTGGAGCTAACACAAGCTCTTCTTGTAGTTTGCTAAAGGCATAAGGTGTTAGAACAGTTGCAGCATGAGATTCAATTGGAGATCCCGTTTTAAGGGAGATTTTATGAACCTTTCTTTGCATCTTTTGTCTTGGTCCTGGTTCCTTGAATTCAACAGCAGCAGCTACCTGAAAAGAGAAGGTTAAGATAACAAAATCTGACAACATCAAGCAAGAGTATCAGAGAAAAGGTTGTACATCTCCTACCTGCTCCACAAAGTTATCAAGAGACTGGGCACTCAAAACCCGCTGGATATAAGCATTTATAGACTCTGACTGAAATGTACTGGTCATTCCAGCAAAAAAGTAGCACCTCAAGTATGGCAGTGCCCAAAATGTGCGCAACGCAAACAAACTGATGATGTGCTTATTTCCGTGCACTCCATATGCATCAACCATGTCTCTCCATCCAACTTCAAAATCCTCCACTGACTGCAAACCATAGAGCCGTAGAAATTCAGCCTTCCATTTATCATATTGTGACCCAAGAGGAACAGAAAACCAATCAGAGAACTTTGCAATGATATGCCATATGCAAAAGGCATGCTTGGTCCTTGGCATTTCAACAGAAATGGCTTCTTTAAGCCACATATTTTGATCAGTTAATATGGTTTCTGGGGCCTTTCCATCCATGAACTCCAAGAACGCCTGTCATAAAAATTCAAAGGAGGAAATGGCTAAGAAATGGTTACGAGACATATTAAAACACTTCAGGAAAAAAGGCATAACCAAATTTCAATAGTTGGGAATGAAGCTTTTTTGAGTTGTATGCATGAGGCAATGGTATTGTCTTCGAGAGGATGGATCAAAGAAAATAAAAAACAAGAAAATACTAACTGAACTCTTTCATGGAAAACAAACTAAATGTAATTGCTATCAATTATTCAAGGATGATATCCAGACTTGGGAGAAAATGACACAAAACAGTGGTTTTTAGATGACAAAAAAAAAAAGCATAAGAAAACAATCCTGAAGAAGTGAAAGAAAGGGCAATAAAAAACTTGTCCTGTGCAATTCATGTAGCGGGATTTACAATGTACTAGATGCATGTTACATTGGAAAAGAATAGCACAAAATTCATGTATGAAATGAAATAAATTGAATGTTTAGAAAGAGGTCATAAAGGATTAAAGGAAAATGTGTTTGCAGATGTTACTTGTTTGGCAAGATTTATGACTAAATGCTAACTATAACTTTCACACAACCCTTCACCACTATGTAGCTTACTTGATCCCGGGCTGAATGCATGCGAGCTACAGTCAAACAAAAGGGGGATTTGATTGGTTTGAATGATTATAATGATGTCCTATGTATGAAAGTTGCAACAACATTACAAAAGATCCCATACTTAAAGCAATGCCATTGTTACCTTCAATGCCCAGGAAAAAGATTCCATATTTTCATCCCGCAGAAGCACACAACCAAATAAACAATTAGTTCCATGATTGTCCACCCCAATCCAAATCCCTAGAATCATGTCATAGGCATCCAAACGGTGTGTTGTGTCAAAAATTATGGAATCTCCAAAGGCCTCGTATGATTGAATAGATGAAGCATATGACCAAGCAATTTGCTCCAAGCGTTTATTTGCATCAATGTGGAAGTTGTACTTGAAGTTGGGATCATTGTCCTTCTTGTGTTTGCACATTTCAAGAAGGTCAATAGCATCATTATCTCGATTAACATTCCTAAAAGATTGTAACAGGTTTCTGACATCTATTTCTGTGAATGGTAAACAGCCAAGTTTCACACCCTTCTCCAGTTCCATTAACCTCAACATTTGTCGAACTGACATGCCAGCTTTTGCATACATGCAAATCCGACTTTTTTCATCTGCAGACATGGTGCAATAAGCAGGAAGTAACTGTACTTCATTTGATTTCAGAAGTTCATGGTTGTGGATGTTGCTAAAACCAGTTATACGCCATTCAGGAACATCAAAATCAGCTCTTTTAACTATTCGCATGTATGCTTGGCATCCACACCGAGATGATTTTCGATTTCTTTGCAGCTTTCCATCATCTGAAGCCTTTATCTGAGGATAGCCACCACGGTGGCATGTGAAATCCCTTCTTGTGATTCCCCTACCTACACCATCTTTTCCTCGAGTGCGGTGACGTCTGATTGAAAAGCCACATTGCTTTGCAAAGCTGCAATAAAATTCATATGCAGCATCTTGGGAAACAAATCTCTGGCCAATAAAAGGGACAAGGTTAACGGAAGTTTGCCGTGATAAAATTGTGTCCTCTGGCACTTCCTCCACAGTTCCTATATCATCCGGACATGAATCCATGCCACTTTCAGAAGTATCTTTCACTACATTTGTTAATCTGGACATTGTTTCCATAGTAGATAAATGATAATGTAGATATAAGAGACCTGCAGAGAAGTTTTACAAGTTTAAGAATTAAAACATTTTCTTTTCATACATTTAAGAGAAATGAATTTTTATATCTTTTTTTTAGTGTTTGCAAATATTTTTCTCTTATTTCCTCATTTTGGAAAGATGCAAATAACTTTTTTTAATACTTCGGACGCTGAAAAATGTTCCTTCCTAACAAGAACTGTTATCATCCGTTTATTTGCATTGAGAAAATGTGCATTTTCTAACCATTAAACCCAACATATTTTTCATCCATTCTTTAAAAATAGTACTAAATACTCATGATGTTATGAACCAATATCAAGAGTTGTTAAAGGCAGGAATCTTCGACATTAGCTGAGGGCTACTTTGAGAATACAAATGCATGTTCTCCTAGATTTTTCAAAGAATTTAATGAGCAACCAACAACATATATGAAACGCAGCCACTTCCATATCATGCAATAGGTAAGTTGATTGGCAAGCTCAAAAAATAAATAAAATTATGCTTCTGCTTAAGAAAATTTCATAGTGCAGCAAACTTGAAACAAATTCTCATTTTCATTGTCATCAAGACGGAAATGTCATCTCTAAACAATTTTTCACCACATTAGTGCAGGCCTCCAATACTCGTAAAAAAGCCCTAAAATCCTACCAATCTTTTACACACTTCCGCTTTAACCACAGGTTTTGATTCCCATGCATGATCCAATGCAAATTTGAACAAAATCATCAAATTTAAACAGTATAATCACAGTGATCACACGCAAAACTACTAAAATGCATGAAATTGAAATCTCGAGAAAACAAAAAAAGAAGAAGATTATTCATACCTATCAAATTGAATTGATATCAAGATTTTGAGTTCTGGAGAGACGATGTGTGCCTGCTTTTGAACAGGCGGGTAGCTTCAACTGGAGAGAGTTATGCGCCCACCTGGAAGACGATAGGTTAACTTGAATCCACAAGCTATCGTGCGCTGTGATAGGCACCGGTTTACCGAGTCACTTTGTTGATTTTCAGCCATTGGATTCCATTAAAGGTTTTTGGGATTCGGTCCGATCAATCCGTTTTGACCGTCAGATATTCTCAGTTCCCGAATCAGCGGCCAAAGTGAGAAGTGTTCCGCGTATACAAATCGACGTATGCTAGCTAATCATTCATATGTGTAGCGCTAACTTGCGCGGAAGTTATATTTACCGTTAGCAAGTAAACGAAGTTAAAACCTTTGTCAAACATAATGTTGTCAATTTTTGATTTTTTTTGTTTTTAATATTACCTATTAAAATAATTTAAAAATATATACAAAAATAATTTAAAACAGAAATTTTTGATATTCTCAAAAAGTTTAGGGGGCATTTTAAAATTTCTTTTGGGTCCCTGTATATTTTTCTAATCATTTTACTTAATAGGAGGGTTGTAATCTTTCATTTTAAGATATTGACTCGATATTAAAAATATATGTTTTTCTTTAAATTCATAAAAAATACAAAATAAATCCAAAAATAATTATTTAAAAAATAAAAAATATGCTTTTATTTATGTTCATAAATTTCAAAAAACTTTCATGCATATCTTATAAAAAATAAACTTGCATTTTTATCATACTTTAAAAATATGATATAAAATAAAATAAAATAAAATAAAATTTGTCAAAGAATATCATAATTAGTTTACGATTATCCATTAGAATATTTTGAAATTTCAGAAATACCTCAATTAATTAATATATGGAGCATGAATTTAACAACATAATGTATATTTCTGATATTTGAATTAAATGAATTAACAAGAAAAATATTAAGAATTAATTGTAGATTTTAATATTTAGGGGTATAAAATTAAATTGTAAATATATCTCTATGCATTAAAGGTACTAAGTAGAGATAAATATGACATTAAGATTTGAGCCTTAAAATAGTTACGTTTTAGGTGGATAAGGTGGAGATCTACTTAGTAAGAGAGATCTATCTCGAACCTTAAACAAACCAACAAATAAAACGATAACCTAGAAAAAAAAATTAATAATACAACTCATTATAGATATGGTGCACTATGGATGATGTATCTTTTTAAATAGAACTAGTTTTCGTACTCAAACTCTTACAGACTAGTAAGTTTTTTAAGTGACTATAATACTAAAAGGTAAGTCTTGAACAATTCAAATAATAATTTTAGAATCATTCTCAATACATTCAAAACCTTTTCATTCCAGAATGCATATGTGTCATTTGACATCGTGCATGTCACGTTAATTAATATGCATGCTAGAACTTTGAATTAATATTAATTGCAAGTTTGATTATATGCTTAGTATACATACTAAAAATCTATTATTATATTTAACATATTTTCCATGAGTTATTGCTCTTACAAGTGTTGTTTTAAACATGTATAAACTATAATCTTTTCCGGGATATCTTTTGTTTAACATATCTTTGTGATGATAAATTAAAAACTCCATGTTCATTATTTTGAATTACAATCTTAAACCCTTAACTTACATTAGACATTGTTTAGTTTACCAGGCTAAGGAATAATAATAATAATAATAATAATATAGATAAGTTGTTAAAGAGGATTTTAACATCTTTAAAATTGAAGTTATAACTTAACTTCTTTTTAATTTGCTATATTATCATATATATATGTTTATTTCAAATGGATAGCTAAGTCATATAAGATTTTTCTACTTATTCCTAAATTAGTGAGAAATGAGTTTTTTTAAAAATAAAAAATTAATAAGAAGTGATTTCTTTAAAGCATTCATGAATCCAAAAATTGTTCAAGTCGAAAATGAAACACAACAATAAGAACTAAAAAAATCCTTACGAAGAAAACTATGTAAGTTGCATTGTTGTGGTTGAATAAAAATAATAGCTGAATAAGAAAATTAATTCTTGATTTATAGTAACTAATAAAAAAAATGAATGATGAAAAATAATTTTTTAACCTTATAACTTTCAAATTTAAAACTACAAAAAGGAGAGGTGAATAACGAGTTTAAGAAATATATGTTCTTCATCTTCTTATATTTTAATGTGTATTTGTTACACCAGTCAAATATGGATCTATCATAAGTCAATAGAATTTACCAAAAATAGATTACATAAATGATCTAACAAATATATTTATGGACCAATAGGATAGTTTTGGGTCTAGAAGAAGGTTTGGTTGCACCAGACCAGAGTTATGGCTCAAAGAGAATATTTTTTTGCTTGCGTCTCATTTCACCATTTATTTGCATTTTATATACCAATTGCCTAATTTATTTATACTTCTTGTTATAATCAAAAGACAATGTTGGCAGCACTGATTGGAATGTTGTGGTATGCAACTAGGTGGTTGCTTTTTTTATATTTTATATTGTAAGTGCGTCTTAAAATAATACAGCCATGATTCTAAAAATCACTTCGCCAAAAGCTTAATTGATTGAAATTAATGTAAAATAATTAGAAAATTTGTATTGATTATTCGAAAACCCTAAGTATATATGACGATTGTAAGTGAGTCTTGGCTTAGTGGTTGAAGGAATTTGTCTCTTTTATCTGTACCAGGGTTCAAGTCCCATCATATATATCTATCATCTCCGCGGTGTCTTACATGCTCACTGGGTTTGCAGGATGTTCAATGAATTCGGAAATTAGTTATGGTATGTGTAAATTGACCCGGACATCCGGTTATAAAAAAAAATATATGACGATCGAGTTGACTCATTTGGCTATAAAATGAACCCCAACGATGATTTGACACCATAAGTCGTGAGTGGTGGGGACAAGGCGAGGTTGTTAGGCATCTCAGAATTTTTCCTGGAAAATATTTCGAGTACAGTAGTGAGGTTGAAGAGAGAGAGATAGATGGGGCATGTGGGAGCAGGTCTTAGTGGAGACAGGCTTTCAAACTGAAACAACATTTGCAAACAACATCCATGTAACTGGTTCACGAGTGTCCTAAAAAATGGACCTTAAATGGGTAGTGTGGTGTGGAATATTTTTTAAAAATTGTTTTTTTATTATTATATCAATACATAAAAACCGTACCAATTCAATATTTTTTATATCAAGTAACATTTTGAAACACACCCAGATAAAAAAACCGCTTAGAAATAAAATCATCAAACTCGATAATCTTTTTTTTATATACAAAAAAACTCAGCCACCATTTCAGACGCCACCACCACAGGAAGAACCACCTCGGAGTCCTCTACCCGTAGGTATCCTCCGTTGAAGCTCTCGTCGTGGTCGGTCGGAAGCCACTTCACGTTCACAGATGCGCTGCACTGTGAAGAAGACGCACAGTGCAGCGCACCGTTTTGCCTTCTTCAGAATTAAAGCTGGACTTGGGCTGGGCTGCACTCGGCCCAGCCCAAGTCCAGCAAAGTTGGGCTTAGGCCCAGTTTGGTTGGGCTGTCCTCGGCCCACCAAAAATTTTAAAATATATATTTTTTAAAAAAAATATGTAGATACAGATCAGTCTTAATGGAAGGAAAATATATATTCGTGATGAAATTGCAAATAGTTTGATGTGAGAATAAAAAATAATAGCTTTGCTAGCACACAGAGGGAGAGAGCAACCCAGCCGCAACGTAGTTGGATAAATTTACATAGGGCCTGTTTGGGAGAGCGGTAGCGGTTGTGGTTGTGGTTGAAAATGGAGTTTTGAAAATGGAGTTTTGAAAATGGAGTTTTTAAAATGGAGTTTTTAAAAATGGAAAGTGTTTGGTTAAAACTGTGGTTGAGTTGAAGGTTGAAGAAAAAGGAGTTTTGGTGTTTGGTTTCCAAACTTTCCAAACTGCTTTTAACTTGTGAAATTAATTAAAAGGGTATATATATATATATATGTGTGAAATTACTTAGAAGGGTATATATATATATATATATATATATATAATTTTTTTAAATATTGTAAATTTAATAATGATAATAATATTATGAAATTAATAATTCATGAAAAAACAAGTCAAACTCGAAAACTGCTTTAAGAGTGAAAGTATGATATGATATTGCGGGCACAAACATTCGTATGTGTAACAATTTTCACTAACAAACTCACGAATATTGAACAAGACGTGTGTGTAAGACAGGAAATCATGTTCTTTAGCAGTTTTAATTTCTAGAACAAAACTATGTTCGTTTAATAGCAGAATGTTAGGAATTAATTATATTTAATTATAGTATTTAATTTGAATTCAATTAATAAATGAGTTGATTTCAAATATTTGAAATTCAATTCATTTTAATTTATTTTTTATACTAGTTACTCTCATTTTATTTCTTCAAATGTCACTAAGAAAATAGACATGATTATTTTTAAAAAAAAATGATTTTAACATTAAATATTTTCTCTTTGAAATCTCTAATTTATTTTTAGAGATTAAATTTTATTTGGGATTGATCAATTCTTAACATTCAAAAGGATTTCAAACATAAAATTTGATTAAAAATTCTAAATTGAATTTAATTCAAGTTGCAATCACGCTGTGAAGAACAATCTGAATCTGGATACTTGTCTGAGCTTCAAACAAAATTTCAGCAGCTATGTATATTGTATCCCCTCTTCTTCTAATTCATAATTAACTTATACCCAAATTACAGGAAAACTGAAAAATTAATAAAAGCATGACAGATATTGTTTGTCTTCATCGAATAAAAATCTAAAATACAAAAACACTAAAGTAAAAAGAACAGAACGTTTTTCAGATATTAAACATCGATCCCAGTTGTTTCGCCCTTTACCTGAGAATTCTGAGATGAAACACGCATACATGAAAGCAAACAAATCGTAGTTTCAGTTTAATGACCTCAGTGACTCTTATGTTGAAGCTTCATCTGGACATAAAATTTAGCGATGAACTGCTCGGCCTTCATGTCTATCGTTTCGTCCCCATATTTATCATCATAATAACTATCCTCATCCCCGTCCTCATCCTCATCACTCATATCAATCAGAAGATCTAGAAGATTTTGGGCCGATGTGTACTGGCTAGTTTGGCCGGAAGAGGATGAAGCTACGCTTTTGGGGGCCGGCGACATAGGCGGGGTAAATACCTCTAATTGCTCCACAACATCCTCGGATGCCGGGGGAGGTGTAACTTTTGATTCTTCGACAACCTCCGTGGATGTTACCGGTGCCGGCGTGGCCTCGATGCGTTGTTGGTTGCTGTGAACGTGCAGAGGACGCATGAAAGACAGGTACTTCTTCCACTTTGAAGCAGCATCTGCGTGGACAGATGTTGATTTGCCAGATTTTAGAGTCAGCATGTACATAGCCACCCTGAGGATATGCATTGCACTGCGTCGCTTTTTCTTCGTGATCTTCGGGATGCCATCTTGATGGTTTTTGTTGGTGGTGGTGACAGCACTGAGAATATCAATGGCGGCTTCTGATTTATGTTCCATCAATTAATCAGAGAAAGAAAAGGAGAAGAAACTGTCTGGCCTGCTTTGATCTCTGTGAATTTCAAGGGCTAGCTCTTCCCTGCAAAGAGCAGGGGGGAGAAATGGCGACCCTTAATGGCAAATATGGAACGCATGCATTTATACGAGCTCTCATGACCCTGAGCTGGTCATTTATTTATAAATATAACCACTAATTTAGGGAGGCAGCCCATTTAACCAAGAATTTAGGGA
This sequence comes from Salix suchowensis, assembly GCA_029030765.1. Taxonomy (NCBI): domain Eukaryota; kingdom Viridiplantae; phylum Streptophyta; class Magnoliopsida; order Malpighiales; family Salicaceae; genus Salix; species Salix suchowensis. Next base: position 14,524,894 of record CM054981.1, read on the forward strand.
GGTTAAGCGTGGAATTCTCTGTAATGTTTGTTTGAATTCTACAATTAATATGCACAAACATTAGTGGGATGGGTTGTATACAGCTCACGGATTCTCCTCATGCACAAATCAATGCAGTTTGCCTGTTACAAAAACTTCATCTTGAAATTTAGCAGCGGAAAATAAATTAAATTTCCCTAATCTATCTACACCCATCTCTTTTAACATGTACCAGTGACATGCATGCTGGAGTTCGTGGATCTTCAAGTACGTGCTTGAGAGATCGAGAGATGGGGTTTTTGTTTTATAGATTTCATTTTGAGTAATCTTCAGAAAAATCGACCTTTTATAATTACTACAGGGATGCTGTCTTCATAATCTAGCACTCTTTAGTCTAGTACGTAGAATATGATAGCTGTAATTCCTTGGACTCTTCACTGTAGAAGAGCAATACATACATACATACATACATACATACATACATACATACATACATACATACATACATACATACATACATAAATATATATATATATTACAGTAACGTTTCTTTTATTTATTTTGTTTTGAAATCCTCTTGTATTACATATTACAGTCCAGTTCCAGATAGAAACTGAAGTTGATAGTTGAATATGAATAAGGAAATATATAACGCATCACTAGCTGATCGACCAGTCAATTTGATCTGAGCAGAGAAAGATGCGAGTAATTCTGTGAAGGCGACGTGGAAGCATTGTTTTAGGCAAACAAGTCGCCAGGATTCTAAAAAATAAACCTAAAAAACCAATCCATCGGATCGCATTCATTTGCCACCGTGAGTTTGTCTCGATGGTTGAACTGTTCTTCTCCATCCTTCATACCCAACAAGCAATTGCATTTGCTTTGCATATATATATATATATATATATATATATATATATATATATATATATATATATATGAAAATTAGTGGCCCTAAAACATGGGCTCATAAAATCAATTTAGATATTTGAATATTTCTCGGCTGTTCCAGTCCATTTACTGCTATCGTGTCTGTAAATATAATGTGTAAACAATCCCATAATTTTATGTAAAGTAAATATTATATAATTGTTTGGTTCTCCATGGTTTTTTCCATCCCTATATGTAAATAGTTTAATATTGATTCACACTCAATAACTTCTTTATACTAAAAAGAATAATAATTTCTAAACATATTAGAAATATTGGATTTCTAAAAGCGATCAACCTCGTACCTACAAATATTAAAGAAAAAACTAAATTGTGTTGCGTTTCCACTATAGCAATACTCACAGTTCACTGTGGATTAGAACGGTGAAATTACACTATTTTACCTCTCAGTGCACTGTTATTTAAGCTTTGGAGTCAGTGGTATTTTCAATTTTTTCTATTGTCGTGCATAGTATAATAACCGAAATGTCTCATAATAAGACAAAATAAAAGAAAAACCGGCAAGGGTGTCCTGGTAATTACCCAATTTATGTGCACAGTGCAAAACCAGTTTTAGCCCCTTAATAAGACAAAATAGAGGGCTTGCCTAGGGGGTTATTTTTAGGTTTTAATTTTTTTTTTGTTAAAATGTGTAACTATGCATATAGCCCTGAAAAGGACAAAATAGAAGAAATAGAGGTAGGTAATTCACTTTTGTTTTTAAATATTTAATCTAGATTACTATGTGGCGCGTCCCCTAACGTGCTGAACCTTTTTGATTGCACACTCCTATTCGACAGTGCATGCGGTGGCCATCGGTCATAAAAAATGTTCATCCAGCCTATCTACGAGTGTGCCTCCATGTCTGTTGTCACTCGGTGGTGTGCGTATCATCGACCGGTGGCCTGACAAGTGACGGTAGCTGGTTGAAATTGGTTCTATGCATTTCTCTCTCCTACATAGTAAATTATGTTAAGAAACCATCTTACCTAAAAGCTCAAGCTATTAGGTGAGACCCCATAATATGATTTATATTATTCTCTAACACATCCCTTCAAGTGAAAGCTCTTTGGGCTTGAAACTTACACACAGGTCCATTCTACCTTATATTCGATTTTTATCAAATAGAATGGAGCTGGTGAGATTCAAACTCATGACCGCTGAGTCAACAAGGCTCTAATACCATGTTAAGTAACCATCTCACATAAAAGCTCAAACTATTAGGTGAGGCCTCATAGTATGATTTATATTATTCTCTAACAAATTACACGTAAATCCTCTTTGTTTATGATTATTTCACAGTAGTCCCTTTTCTTTAAACTGTGTGTTTTGGTCTTTACTGTGGTGATATAAGTTTTTATTTGTTTCAATTGTGTCCTTCAAGTCAAATTAATTATATAATTCGTTTACATTTAAGTCCTTAGTCTTTTAATTTTTTTGTTTGGTTTGAATCTCTTAATATTTTCGGTCCAAATGTTTTTATTTGTTCAATTTTATCCTTTGATTAAAACTTAATATTTTCTGTCCAAATGTTTTTATTTGTTCAATTTTATCCTTTGCTTAAAACTGGTTATATGTTTTGTTTTATTTCAACCCTTATACTTTAAATTTTAGATTTAAGTCCTTTATTGTTTCCAAAAATTCTCCAATTACCTCTATTTTTAGTTTTTATTATTTCCTCCTTTTTTTAGCTAATATTTAAAAAACAAAATTGTTCTTGAATTTAGATTGTTTTTTTTTATCATTGGAAAATTAATATTTCTTTTTTTTTTCTTTTTCCTTTCTATTCGTTTTTTAATTATTTTTTTAATAAAAACTAAAGTTATTTTTTTAACTAATAATATTAATTTATTTTTATCATTTACTAAATTTTATTTTTTTCTCTTTTTTTAGAGTTTTAGGCTTTTTTATTCTTTGATATAATTCTGTTTTTTTTTTCCATTATTTACACAATAATAGTAATAATTTTATTTTATTTTCTTTCTTCATCTTTTTTTTAAAGTTTTGGGTTTTTTGTATTCCTTGAAGTAATTTAATAATTTTAATTGTTTTAGCAATAGTAGTTATAATAATATTTAATGAAAACTAAAGTTATTTTTTTAACTAATAATATTAATCTATTTTTATCAATTATTATATTTTATTTTTTTGCTCTTTTTTTAGAGTTTGAGGCTTTTTTATTCTTTGATATAATTTTGTTTTTTCCATTATTTACAGAATAATAGTAATAATTTTAGATTTTTTTTCTTTCTTCATCTTTTTTTAAAGTTTTGGATTTTTTTATTATACATACAAACAATGTGGGGAAAACACTGTAGCTCCTCACACATTATATTTTTTGGGTGGTGATTTGTCTTTTTAATTGGAACAAAATGTTTTTGTTTCGGAGTGTTTCGGCGTGCCTTTCGGGGTTGTATTGTTTGTGTGTGTGTGTGTGTGTGTGTGTGTAATTAAATGTGTTAATTCAAAAAAAAATCAGTTCACATCCAAAAATAAAATTATTTAAAATTGTGCAATTTAATTTAAAAAAAGACACAATAAAATGATTTTTCTGGACAAAATTATGAACATGTGTAATATTATGAGAATGTCATCATCAATCTCGTAATATCATTACATTCTCTGATCTCTATGAAATTATAACATAATATATATAAATATGTCAAGATACTCCTCGTAAAATTTTCATCTCAATTTAACGGTCGGATTAAGAGATATGATTGATATTGTAAAATTATTTATTATTTAAAAAAAACACTATTTGGCCAAACAGAACGAAACCGGAGAATGAACTGGAATTTAAACAGAGATAAAAACAACATCATTTTATCTTGTTTTTTAACTGATACGAAATATTTTGGTTTTTTCAATCGAAACATAACAAAACTGATAACCCTCTCCACAACCATATCGTCATCTACTGTTGGCCAAGACACCTTCATCAACCAACTAACCTGACACCAACCAATCACGAGGTTTGATTTGATGTGTAAAAACTAAATATAGAGTGACTAAATAAAAAGGACACATCTAAACATTATCTTTTATAAATGGTTTTCATTGTTTCATGGGTATTATTAAAATTGTCATAAACTTTCAATCAAATAGTGGAAATGGATTGGGGTGGTTCAAAGTTTTCAAATTTTGTAAAATGATCCAGAACTAAAGAAATGTGATGAAATTGAGAGGTTTTAACGATGATTGTGAATATATAATAGAGGGCTTTACAAGCCGATTAAACGTTATAGATGCTAAAAAAAATAGGAAAAAAGAAGAAGAAGACATAATTTGTTGGGATTTTCTTGTTGCATTGGTATAGTCTCTTCAAAAGTTATTGAAATTGAAATAATATCTATAAAATAAATATTGTATTAAAAGAATATGAATTGACGTATATAGTTTTCACCTTGGAATATTCCAAATATAGTGAATTTAAAATCTCTAAAGTTGTTATCGTGGCTTGGACAAGCATTTTTTATATTATTGTACTAGTAAGCCTTAGATTCCACACACATTAGGAAAGCATGATACTTAGAGATGTTGAGTTCTAAATAAGTTTATTTTTCGCCATCGTTGTCACACCATAATGAAAACAAGACTTTTTAAAATTAAATATAAAAATTAAATATGATAGAACCGTCACCTATCAATAAAAAAACTATAGTCCTAAAATAGACACTAGACTCAAATATTCAAGTGTTGGATTAGTCATGCCTGAGAAAATATTGATGTAACCCTTACAATATTTTTTTGAACGAAAGATTACCTTTATCATTTAAATATGTTTTGATGTTTTAAAATTGTTTTAATATATTGATATAAAAAAATAATTTCATAAAAAAATATATTTTTAAATATATTTTTATATAAAAAAATATTTGAAAAACAAAACAAAATCAATCATGCTATAATTGAATATTGGGAGGTTTGATCAACACCATTATACTCAAACATGCGTGTGTTAGCGACAATGCTCGAGCTAGGCAGCTAGCTAGCTAGCTAGTTAGGCTTGTAATCATTGGACCATAAATAGAGGAAGGTGAGGTTTGAATTTCTAAGCACACCCACTAAAATAATTATTTGAAAATATTAAAATTCGCAGTTGGCATAATTTTAAAACATCTAATAGAAGAACGTTGCTGCCTGTCATTTAACAGCTATCTTGAGAAAATAATTCTCTGGCATTAAAACGCGACGTTTTTTCCTTATTGTCATGAATATAATCTAATGTATGAATATTAAAAAAAGAATAAACTGGCTAATTATTTTCACATGATTAATGAACCATGTTGGGTACGTCCTCGCATAATTTGTGGAGAATATTAGAGAGCCAGTTGCAAGCCTGACGATACTGTGCTGTTGTTGACTTGTATGATGCCTGTTTTCTTCTACTCTTTAGCTTTGAAAAATAGAGAAAATAATTAAGCTGGAAGTTTGAATTCATCATCTGAACACGCCTAGGTTAAGCTATAGTGTGCGAGCCACGCAATGGGAAACAGGAGCCATGACTGGTGAAACAATGATCCAGCTATGTTGAGGAATAATCTTATTTAAAAATTTAAATTGTTAGATGAAATCCTAAAATATATTTATATTATTCTCTAAGACACCCTCTCATGTGAAAAAATTTTTGGGCTTAAAACTTGCATGAATATATATTATCTTATGCTTGATTTTTATCAAAAAGAACGGGATGGTGAGATTCGAACTCGTGATCGTTGGGTCAACAAGGTTCTGATATCATGTTAAGAAATTAACTCATCTAAAAATTTAAATTATTAACTGAGACCCCAAAATATAATTTATATTATTCTCTAATAAGCTAGATAACTTGTTCTCTCCAACCATCCATCCATCTGGGTGATTATCGTGAGCCCCTCTGATTTGTGAATACAAGCTTCCTCCTTTATGATAGCACTTCAACTAGCTAAAATGTAGTCGTATCAACTTACTTTGTTAAGCATGGAATGTGGTGGAGATGGTGCATGGAGTTGTATGTGACTTACGGTGAGTGAAGTAATTATGGAGAACAACCTCGTGGTGAGTGTCAAAATAAATACCATTAGTAGAGAAAATAGTGCTCGTAATTAAGTTGTGATGCTTGCTATACCATTGGTTTGGTGCCTCTACTTTGCATAAATAGCTTGTGTGAGCAAAGATGTCTAGGTGTGCACCAATGAGTGGTGCATGTTGCTGTTTTAACATCTTAAGAACTCAAAAATACAATTTGGAAATTTGTCTAGGTGTGCACCAATGAGGATGCTCAAGCAAAGGTAGAAAAAAAGAAGGAAACCAATTTGGTTGGTTGGGTTAGTCTTGTCCAAGAACAAGCAAGTTTTTATCTAAACATGGACATACTTTTATTTATTTATCTAAAAAAACATAGTTTTTTTTATTAATATTTATTTGTTTTAGAGAGTATAATTATTTAGAAAGTGAAAAATTATTTGTGATCATGCGATAATGCGTAGATGAAGATTCTTGTTTGAGATATGGAGATTTTAGTTGAGACATAAATATCTCACCATGGAGATTTTATTAAAGACATGAAGATCCATTTGAAGACACAGCAAAATCATCTAGAGACATGGATATTTTAGTGAAAACATGAAGATCTCATCATGTAGATTTTATTGGAAATTTAGAGATTTTGTTGTGAAAAATTCATTGAAGACATGGAGACTCATTTAGAGATATGAATAATTAATTTTAAGACATGGAGAAATATTACTATTTTTATTATAAAAAAAAACTAGTTGGTATGTTAGTGTTGAAATGAGAGATGATTTTAATGAAGAGATCATGAAAGTCAAGGCTATGATACTACACTTGGTGAATCTATGAAATGTTATTGACAAGATTTTCCATATAGTGTCACTCTTTTATATTATAAATTATTTATTGTTTCTCATATTTTATATTTGCATTATTGAATTTGTAATATTGTCATAGTTGTCTATTTTGGTCTTCATAATGTAAAACACAATCTTTAAATAACCAAGTGTGTTCCACAACAAAGTGAGAGTTTTTCACTTGTGGCGGTGGTGTTCATTCTTATAAACTCATATAGTTATAAATTTCATCTTGCATTTAAATCGTTTTTTTTTTTACAAGGAGCACATGTAATTGGAACTTATTTAGGAATGCTCTTCATAGAGAGAGAGAGAGCAGCTCCTTCGACAAGTTGGAGAACAAGTGTTTTCGTGCCTAATTTGCATGTTATTTTTCTATATTTCCCAAAAAAAAAAAAACTCAAGTTGGCTTTGTGTATTCTGATGTGCTTACAATGGAACTACATATTGTATTTCTTATTGAGAAAGTGAAATAATATGAATTTGTTGGAGATTCATTTCCTTTAATAACATCATTACCATTTAAAGGGTGATTTGTTGGAGTTTTAGAGGAGTTGGAGATTATATAGTAGGGAACTAAAGTTTCTAAGTCATCAAACATGGAAAGAAAATTTTTGAATGAGATGATGTAAAAAGAAAATGAACAAGGTTTTATTTAATTTTTCATGAGGTCCCTAATACATGGCTGAAAGTGTATGGACTTAAATATAGGCTTTGTCTTCAACCCTGGTTTTTTTTTGTATAAATAAGTCTCATGCTAAAACAGATAACTCTTTAATATTTAGATTGTAAATGTAGTAAAAGAAAATTACATTTTTGTGAAAAACTTAAATGACTTGAATTTAGTGCGAGAGAGTGGTTCAAGTTGTTTTTGAAAATACATTATGTTCAGAAATATAAAATAGATAACTCTTTAATATTTAGATTGTAAATGTAGTAAAAAAAATTACACTTTTGTGAAAAACTTAAATGACTTGAATTTAGTGCGAGAGAGTGGTTCAAGTTGTTTTTGAAAATACATTTTGTTCAGAAATATAAAATAGATAACTCTTTAATATTTAGATTGTAAATGTAGTAAAAAAAATTACACTTTTGTGAAAAACTTAAATGACTTGAATTTAGTGTGAGAGAGTGGTTCAAGTTGTTTTTGAAAATACATTTTGTTCAGAAATATAAAATAGATAACCTCTTTAATATTTAGATTGTAAATGTAGTAAAAGAAAATTACACTTTTGTGAAAAACTTAAATGACTTGAATTTAGTGTGAGAGAATGGTTCAAGTTGTTTTTGAAAATACATTTTGTTCAGAAATATATTAAAATAATATTTTTTTTATTTTTAAAAAATAATCTTTAATATTTTTACGTCAAAATAATTTTTAAAAAATTAATTTAAAAAATAAAAAATAAAATTCAAACTTTTTAAAAAATATTTTTAAACCGATGACCAAAAGCTATACCATTTACGAGGCTTGGTTTATTACGTACCAACCAAGAATATTTATATAATTTAAACTTTTCTCGTGAATTGGACGTGGGTTTGGTTAAGGTGAATAAAGCAATGAGAGTAGGTGTGCGTAGGCTTGTTTTAAGTTACCAGGAACTTACAAGTGCATTGAGTTGTGTGTCAGCTACAAAACGATATCAAATGATTAGAGGACAGCTAGAAAACACGGTTGCCACAGCTGCTGCGGGTCCCATCAAAATAGACTTTAACTACTTCAAACCAAATAAAAATACATTAAAACGTTTACTTGGACGAGGTCGTTTACATTTTGTGAGAGAGATCCTTTCTTAATACACAAAAACATGAAACCCAGAAAATGTGCTGATTTCACGCTACATGGGACTCTTTAACACTCCACCATCACGTGCTTCATTTGACTAGAGTGTGCTTTAAAAATATTTTAGAAAAAATTAAAAAAATTTTTGTTTTGAATTAAATTTTTTTAATATTTTTAATAATAACTTTAACTATACTTATAAACAGGAGCCTAACAAATTTACTATTTAACTTTTTTTACCAACAAATTATCAAATGTATTTACAACTTATGACTTGACTGAGACCATGATACGAGAGAGAAAATACGATGAGAGAAAAACAAAAAACTACATCTTTTTTTTAAATTAAAAAAAATTCAGTCTAAATAAAGGGGTTTTTCTTACCAGCAATATTTCAAATTCGAAAGCACCCTCTAATTTCCCAAAAACGTATAAAATATAGTGAGCCATGGGATGACGGTTGTTGAGTGTTAGGACCGTGGCCAGGGTTAGATTTGGAATTAACTGAAGCTCCAGCTTGATTCCCCGCTGATAACCGCATCCCCCGCATGTTTCAAGTTCAACCGCCTGTAGCTCACTTTTCAACGCCACCTTCGTTCGGCTTTCCAGGAAAACACAAACAAATCTCTCTCTCTCTCTCTCTCTCTCTCTCTCTCTCTCAGCACACCGCGTACGGAAGAAAAAAACGCCTATAAATAAGCCATCTTCGCCATTTTCTTTCAGCATCAGAAACAAATCAAATAGAGACGGTTTTCTGTATTGGAAAGCTTTCACTACCAGCATATATATATATACCTTTGAATCTCGACCTCAGTCTCTTTTCACACACGATATACAGCTACGTTTTGCTACTGAACTAGTTGCAAGCTATGACAGTTCTGAAAATGCCGAAGAAAAATGGTAATGATGTTGCTCGAGAAGCATGGAACATCCTGCGCCTCGCATTGTTGTGGGGAAGAAAAGGAGGTGTTTTCAAGAGGCGTTTGATAGTGGATCATCTACGAGTTGCGCGTAAGTTTCTTAAGAGCCTGGGGCAACGTCCTCCTCGCGGCCAGCTACACTACGGAGAGCACGAGCTCTCCTTCGACAAGACCCCCATTTTCCACTTCAAGATGCATCGCCCAGCCTCCATGCGATTCAACATCCCCTGCATAACCCCACAGGTTGACTTTGACTACGATTTTGATGATGAAGTTTGCAAAGATAATATTCAGCAGGATGGATCTGTTTATGAGTGCTGTGATGGAATGAGGAGGAGCTTCTTATTTAAAGGTGGAGATGAAGAAGAATGCGAATATGAATACGAGACTTGTGAAGAGAAAATTGGAGTAGAGGAAGAAGGGATTGATATGAGAGCCGAGGAGTTCATAGCTAGGTTCCGCCAGCAACTGAGGCTTCAATGACAGATCTCGTTTCCACAGTAATAATTTGCTACACCGTTTTTGGTTGCCGTTATTGTTAGCGGCTTTCAGGATTTATTTTTTTTCTTTTTGTGAAAGAGGCGTTGCCGCGTTCTGTAAATACCGGAAACTTCCATCGAGTTTTGAATAATTATGCTCGTATCATGTATCATCGTGCTTACATTTTATCTTTTAATATATATATTTCAAGATAAAAAAAAAATAATATTGTTGGGAGCTTGATATATCTTATTATTACTCGTTCAAACATTATATATGGTATTTTTATTGTTTTATGCAATTGTTTTTTATGTTTTGCAATATTTTGAGGGTATAATTTTTCAAAGTTTGTGCCTTTTCCTTGGAGTAGCGTGCATACTCTAATATTAATCATGGTAAGGATCTCATGTATCACAAGTTTATTATTGGTTTATATATCTTTTGGGGTGATTTTTTTTATTAATTAGAAGAGCAAGAAATAATTTGTTGTTTCTCAAACTTCAACTAAAACAAAGTATCGTGTTATGACATCCACTACGAAAGAGATTGTTTGGGTTACATTGGTTACTTATAGATATGAGAGTTTTTTTTTTCTCATCCCACTCTTGTGTATCGTGACAACTGGAATTCTATTCAAATTGTTCACATCTTGTTTTTTCATGAACGAGCTAAGAAATTGAGATCGATTATCAACTTACTCATCATCATCTTGAGCATGACACCATCACTTTTCTTTTTGTTCTCTCTTTTTTGCATATTGCATATTTCTGTACCAAGTCGCATTTTACTTTTTTTCTACTTGGTAAACTTTTAATGCATATGGTTGCCGCATCATGAGTTTAAGAGGAGATGTTACGATAATATAGTTATTTTGTTCTATTATTTATTAATGGTACAATAGTCTTTTTGTTTTAGCCTATATATATAGTATCTTTATATTTAGATTCAATAATTAAGTAAGCATTGAAGTTTTCATTACTTAAATTCTAGTCTCCTTTCTTATTCTTTTTTTTTTCTTTTCTTTTATTTTGTTTTGTTTTGATTGATTAACATCATTAGCTCTGAAATTCAAAAAAAATGATGAATAGGAGAAAATACATCGTGAGATATTGAGATCAAGTACAAATAATGTGCACTGACAATCGACCATTTTTTAAACTTAATAAAATCAAGTATTTATACTCAAGCTTGTTTAATTTCTGAAGTACTCAAATTCATGTCTATAAGAGAGTAGAATTTATTTATTTTTTTAATTTTGGTGAAATCACAAGAATGAAAGGTTTGGAACTAACCCCATGGGGTTAGCCTAGCGGATAAGAGCTGGGACTTGACAGTTTGCTCCTGTCCAAGATCTCAGGTTCGAGTCTTGCCTGGTGCAAACAATTTCATGGGACCATCTGATTTGGGCGAGGCTCATGAATTAACCGTGGTGTACTTGCGGGAAACTTTTTGCCGAGGACCTGTGCACCTCCGGGATTAGTCGGGTTTCGGCCTGGATACCCGATGGTAAATCCAAAAAAAAAGAAGGTTTGGAACTCTTTTTCTTCAGGGAATATCAGGTTGAGAAATGACTGTTGTACAGTTGTGTAATACCTGGAAATCTGAAATGCAGCTAACGAGTTTCTGGTGTGGTGGGTTAATATTTGACGTCATTTAAAGTTTGGCTAAAAAGGCAGCAGTTTTGGAGTTCTATTTTTCAGAGCAGCGAAAAAAATAGGCTTCTTAATTAGCAGCCAACTTACATGCAACTTGTTACGGGTAAGATCAAAAATTAATTTTTAATGTAAACAAGTTATAATCATTAAATATTGTTTTAACACAAATGTAATTTTTTAATAGTAAATTTAAATTTTGAAACGTTCATTTAATAAAATAAATTAATAATTATATGCACAAAAAATATTTAAAAAGTTGTTAATGATAGAGAGAAAAAAATTAAAAAGTTGGGAGATAAACGGATATTAAAAGATTTGATTTTATGCCACAAGGAGCCATCCATTTTCTTTTATTTGATTACAAGTAAATGTTTGTTAAGAAAAGGAATGATTTTAGTTTAATTGAATCAGAATAATTTGTGGATATAATCTAGCCTTATTGATATTTCTCACAAAAAATCATAACTTTTTTTGTTATATGTTCTTTGTTTATTAAAAATAAAGAATAATCAGAATAAATATAAAAAACAATTGGAAGATTTTGAACACGTATTAAAAAGAATATGTTTCTACAATCAATACTATTTTACTTTATTAACGCAATACCTTGTTTACAAAAAATTTAAGTAGAATATTTATTTTTTAGACTAAACCTTATAATAATTATAAAAGCAAGTTTAAATTAAGAAAGAAAAAAATAGAATACTACTATAATTTCAAGGTGAATGTATTTAATATATATATATATATATATATAGTACACAGCTCATGAATTGAAGTAGAAGAGAAAAAAAATGTTATAAAACTTGATACAGCCCAACATAAAGACTTGCGGACCGACCTAGCCACATTAATAAAAACACTAAAATGCATCGCTCTTTCACTGTCCATTACTGTTCACGCACACTTATTAGCACTGTGGACGTGGTCATTTTATCCGGTGTTGCGCGCGCGGACGTCCACCTTTTTTTTTCGGCCTATGAACAGTGTATTAACGAAAAAAACCCTCGAAAAAGATAAAAAAACATCGCCGGTTGCAGGGGCTCCGCAGTAATTGGCCATTTTCGGTCCGATCCGGTCGGCCGGGTTTTTTATTTTTTTATTATTAGTTGAACAGTGGAATAACCTTTTTGTCCCCCGAAAAGGACAAAAACAACCGTTGCAGTGAGGGGCATTACGGTAATTAGCTTTTTTTTAAATTTATCGGCGCAGTATTGTTGGCGCGTCTCCGTACGCGCCGTCCGTTTCCGTAGCCACACGTATTTCGGACGGCGCGTGCGGCTTACTCCGGCGTCCAAAAACGCTCAACCGGCGTCTAGAATGCTTTTCAGGACTATTCCCTTCCACATGGAGCGGCGCGTCTTCCTATAACGTGTTCGTAGTCGTGTCAATGGTCGTTTGAAATTTCACCCCCCATTTCTCTCTCCTCCTGCGCAGGATGACATCAGCGCAGCTATTTTTTGCCGAATTTCATTTCGGTCCCTGAGCTTTGTAATTTTTTGTTCTGGCCCTTATTTCTATTACATAGGTTGTGATTTGTTTCAATTTTGTCCTTCAATTGAAATTGATTATATATTGTAGTTGCAATTAGGTCCCCAGTCTTTTAATTTTGCGGATTGGGCTAGAATCCTTAATATTATTTGGTATCAAAGTTTTCATTGACTTCAATTTCATCCTTCCTTGCAAATTTATTATAGATCCTTAATATTTTGGGTATCAAACTTTGATTTCTTTCAATTTTATCCTTCTATGCAAGTTAATTATGGATTTCAGTTTCATTTCGGTCCCGAATCTTTTAATTTCCGGTTTTGTGTTAAATTTTTTAATTCATTGACTTACTTCAATTTTGTCCTTTAAATTAAAGATGTTATTGAGAATATGTCAAGCTATATATATATATATATTCAACGAATTAAAGTATATGAGACTAATTATATGTTTTGATATTTATGAAATATTATTGTCTAAAAATATATAGAGAGAGGGAGAGAAAATGACCTAAGATTTTTTTTGAAAAAAAATTAATATCAATATGCTTAAATACGTTTAATATAATAATATGTTTAATAAATCTTATAAAAAAAATTATTGTCTTTGAATTTAAATTTTATACTCTTTTGTTTAAGTTTATTTCTTTAAATTTTTTTCCCAATATTTTCAGTTTTAATATTTCAAATCTAATATTACTGGGGGGAAAATACAACTTTAAAAAACAAAAGGTAGACAAATTTATCAACTCAAATTTTTTTCTTTTGATAAATTTACCTAGATTATCTACACTTAAAAAAATATGTGAACCACTTTCCGTTTCGATTACACTATTGTAATTAAACATTGAATTATAGCACACAAAAAATATAAGTTTATTTCTGGAAAAAAACAATTACAATATTTTTTTTTATAATGTGTCAGATCTAATATTACTGAGGGAAAATGCAACTCATAAAAAAAAAAAATTATCTACATTATTTGCGATTAAAAAATATACAAACCACTTTCCATTTCAATTATACAGATTTTATCAATTATAATTTTACTAATTCAATATTAAAATAACAAAATACAATACATATAAAAACAATCAATTTTTTACATAGATAAAAAAACCTCGGCGCATCGTGCGGGCACATAGCTCGTTTTTAAGACTAAACCAGAACAGATGTAACATAACACTACAAAACTCAATTTGACTTGGAAGAAAAATGCCAAGACAGTATCATTTTGATTTTTTTAAAATATATTAAGTAAATAATGTTTTGCATAACTGGAGTCAACTGGATTAACATCTCAAGTGATGAAATCTGATTAGATTTAAAAACCTTATTTTATAGAATCGATTTTTTCATCAATTCTAAGATAATACAAATAAACATGCATACGAAAGTGACTGAATAAAATTTAAGATATAAACAAAAAAACAAAATTATGAAGAGCTGTACAAAAAACACTTGGTAATGCTATAAAAAATTATTATGATATTATTTGAAAACAAAATCAATAATATTTAGTTAAATAATATCCCAAATATATTTTTTAAATTATTTTTTTATAAAGAATTTCAATCAAAACTAAAGATTGCAGCTCCAAGCTCTTCCCCATCCCGATTTCAAATTAAATTGGGTTAAAATTGACCTGATGTGACTCCTTTATTTTGGCAAGTCACACAACCCGATTAACACCCAATTTGACTATTTTTAATTCAGAACAGCATTATTTTAACATTTCTTTCGTAAAGAATAAGATGGGCGAGGTTTTCGATCAATATAGAATAACCTGTCAAACCTTTATTAGGTCAAATAACTTTGTTTTCTGAAATTTATGTTGTGTTTAATTACATGATAATAAAGTTAAAGCAAGCATAAGATAATGCGGGGGAAAAACACCTAGGAGATTTAACTATTTTATTTTTAATGTAAATTGTGGTAATTAGCATGTATAACTCTAGATTTTCCTCTAAGAATTAAAAAGTCCAAAAGGATCTGTTCTGACTTCTGATTCTGAAAGCAAACTTGCACAACGATATTTTTCCATATGAAATAAAACCCCAAAACTGGCTATGCGTTGTTCATAATAGTCCCTACATTATCAACAGCTGTTCTGCTAGCCCATCACTTTGGGTTTACAGTAGATGTGTAGTTTAATAGAATTCACAGGTATTTTGTCACAACTCACAAGGTTAAATGCATGCAGCTGTTTGTAACACTACTTGTATGCATCGAAATAGATCTGGTGCGGCCAACAAACTATGCCTATCCGCAACCAGTGAAGGGACTAGGGAGCAAATCCAAAGCCATTAAGGAACTCTTATGTAACAAGATACTCGAGATATTTTTTTATGATCCTCTTCAAAAAAGAAAAAAGGTCTACCTTGTGAGCATGAAGCAGAAGTTTCCAGCAAAATCAAATTCCATTTTGATGACCCTTGAGATGTGCTTCCAGCTTTCCTGTTGCTGCCAATATAAAACCTACATCACAAACACCATGGTTATAATACTGAAAACACTAGTTCAAAAAAAAACATTGGAAAATTAAAATTGCAGAGAGCATGTTGTGGAAATTCTGTCAAGATTCTAGAGCACTTGGGCATTAGAGGACACTTTTCCAAATATGTTTTAATAAATATGTAATATTCTACATTATACCACCAAAACAAAACAATAGTCACAATATAGCTATAGTTAAAGACTACACAAGCCATAATAGATGATGCATCACTCAGACAGTTAGAAAATAGTTATTCAACCCATAAATGATCTCCAAAATCAAAACCTTTGCGCCTTTACCATTATATATGCATACACCAAATACAAATTCCCTTTATGCCTACTGGTTATTATATTCAAAGGCTATAAATGAAAACATTTTCAATTAATATGCACAAGTATTCTGACGACTGATGAATACCTAAAAATAGAGCAGAAGGGCCTTCTGGGCCGTGATTTGAACTCTGGGTGAAATTGCACACCTACATAAAAAGGATGACTTGGAAGCTCTAAAATCTGCAGAACAAGAGAAAATAAATGAGCTTGCAAATTCAGCACAAAGTTTAGTTGTCTCTCTTGACCAGAAATGATGGAAAGTAATGAGCACTATGTCATTGAGCTTGAACACATCAGATACGGAATGACTATAAGAAGGAAAACACTTTTACTATAAGAAGAAACCGAGTGGATAGAAAACAGACCTCCATCCGTTTTCCTGTTTCATCCTTCCCAACAAACTTTAAGCCATTTTCCTCTAGAACTTCAATTACCTCTGGGTTTACCTGCATCATGTAATGTTAGAAAATATCACGACAGTTTTGTGCAGTTATCTTTCCACTTTTATTAACGTTGCAACTCACCTCATATCTATGCCGATGTCGTTCCTCTACATACTGTGGATTACCATACCTAGCAATTATAAACAATTGAAATACATATGTAAGTGGACACAAACATCAAAATACTATGGATTTCTTTCTTTCTCGCTTGATGGAAGGTTTTAGGTGGTTCATATCACCTGCAACCAGTTCTAATATAATAATATTATGGACTGGAGCCTACTGGATGGATATAATACTGTTAACTGAAATTTCATACATGGTACCAGTATTCATAGCACATGTTATATGCATAATAATAGCAACCTGAGACATCAGATTTATTCTCACTTACAAGGTGGCTTCATTTACTTGATGAAATTGAAGATTGATAAAAAAATAAATCACATACAGTTTTGCAGTAATACAATTGGTGGTATGGAATAGCGTCCTTCGTGATCCTAGTCTCATTGTGCTTCCCATATGTGTCCGTGAACCCTGCAATTAATTTCAAAGGGTATTGTAGCACAAATACTTGAAAAAATTAATGATTTAACTGTAAATATAGGTTGATTGGGTTGCAGTAAGTGCATACCTCAGGCATGAAAATTACAACAGGATCGGGTGTGTTTGCATTAAACTCGTTGCTATCTGCCCTTTCCAAACTCAAAACCTGAAATAGATTCCAGAGAAGGGACATGCAGTCATAGGATAAAACATATCAAGAAAAATGATAACAAAGAAAGTAAGTTCAAAGTGAAGTCACTTACAGATCTAGCAAACTCAATAACAGCAATCTGCATGCCTAAGCAAATCCCAAGATAAGGGATATTGTTCTCTCTAGCATACTTGGCAGCCAATATCATTCCTCTCACCCCACGATCTCCAAAACCACCAGGCACTAAGACGCATGCTGCATTCTGCAAATTATGATATAAGAAAGAAAAAAGAATCAAAAGGAGATGGCACCAAAAGCCTTACAGTTTCTAACCTACTCAAACCCCTTTCAAGAATAAATTTCATGCTCTTTAAAGCCACAAGTGGTAGTAGCGCAAAGTTAAAATCACAACAATCATTCATCTATGGAGATCAAGTTTGAAGACCAGAATTTGGTCTAAGCTAAACTCAAGCTGTCACTATCAGTATACTTTATTTGAAAAATAAATAAATAAAATCTGCAAAGATCAAAAATCAGATGCTCAAGTTGTCAGAGAGAGAACAGAAGAAGAATCAAGCTAAAGATTCCATAGCAACCACACAGATGTCATGGTGAAAATATTTGTCAAAAACAGAAGCAGTGGAAAACAAAAGGAAAACCAATAACATAATCACATCAAGCTACAGAAATTAAAAAGTAGCTACAAGGAAAATGATATAGTCAGAAAGGATTATATACGCAAAATGTCAGTGTTCCTGACATGAAAGGATGGTGAAAACCAAAACACCTTCAAGGAGAGGTATCTGGCCATTAGAAACAGACAACATAGGAAACGGAAAATAAAGAAATAGATACTGCAGTCCTACCTTTAAAGTCTCCCATGCAGCAGCATGAGCTTCTGGTGTCTGTAAAAGGTAGAGAAATGTTTACCAAAGGGAAAACTTTCAGAACAATACATCACAACCTGTAAAATGCAACTAGCAAAGATTCAATACCAATTTTGCACTGTCTTCTTCAAGATCAGAAGCCGCAATCCAATCAATTGATGGTTTCACCGAACATGCAATGCAAGCATGTAGAAGAGCCTGCAAGCAAAACAAGGCATAACAGTAAGGGGTAATCATGCCAGGAAACAAACACATGATACTTCTAACAAACTAGCTATCATCAAATGTTAAATGTGCTAATGAGTCATTCATCCCCAGCAAAAAGTCATCCAGACAATGCAAACCCATTATAAAATAGTAACTTTAAATGGATTTTAAAAAATGAAGATGGTCTTCTCAACATTGGCATTTAACATCACATCTCTGAAGATATGTGTTTCAGAATATTTTTAAGTCAGAATAATGCAGCGTTAGATTGGCCATACAGAGTTTCAAACTATATATCACCGTGGTCTTTCTTGCTTGCTTAAACTAAAGAACCAAAATGTGATGCACCTTGACAACAGACAGGTATGAATCTGTTAGGCCCACATACTTCCCCACCATAGCAATTCTCACCTGCAGTCATTTGCATCTTCTCAACTCAGGAACAAGAAAGAAACAATCAAATCGAATTACAAGCTATTGATGACAATACTGACAGAATTGGTGAGATTATCATATGTCTCAGCCATCATGGTCCAATCTTTTAAAGCAGGAGGCATCGCAATGCTGAAATAGAGCATCACAATAAGTTAGCTAATATGATATATCTTTGTGCACTCGGGTTCTTCATCAAATTCCCATTTTGTTTCTGGCAGCATACTCTCAATATAATTGCAACATAACAAATGTCTTGGTCACAGTTAGTAGAAAGAAAGAAACAAAGAGATAATCAACTAACAAAAAATTGAATCAGCTATAATCAACTTTTAAAAAAAAAAAATGTTCCAGTAAATTCTAGAAAATGTTAAAAGGCTGAGATGGATTAGAACTGTAAGTCCACTAATTAAGTCTTTGACGTAGAGAAAATTGAAATGAATCTAACCTTAGTAAGTTCAGTTGTTTTAAAATTGCATCATGAGCATTTTGGTTCTGTAAAAGTAGAGCATGTTGAACAGTCAAAGCAAGAAAATTGAAATATATATATTGAACCAAAAAAAAAACCTGAAACCTTCAAGATCCAAAGAAACAAAAGTACACAAACCAACCCACCCTAAGTAACAAAGGGATGTGCCAAATGTTAGGAACATCATGAATATTGAGAATATTAGAAGCCTGCCAAGAAACAAAGAGATACATAACATGTCCAAATTTAAAACAGCTGTTATTAGAAGTGAAGCAGTGCAAAGTTCAACCAAAGTTACCGGAACATGGCAAAACTGAGAAAGTTTCTCCTTCACGTTTTCCAATAAAGGCTGCAATTTAATTTACGAAAAGTCACTTTAGTCCTCAAAAATTCATCCTCCAAAAATATTATTAATAATGATGGATAAAAAACATCTGTCAAATACAGCTTCAGGTTCATTTCAAGCAAAAAAGAAGAAGAAAACAAGGAAACTAGCAAAGTCCATTCTTGCAATCACTGTAAAAATATTAGAAAGATTGAGTCCAACTTATTGGGCAACACAATAACTGATGCTACAATGCAATCATCAAAAGAAGTACTGCCACACATAAAAAAAAGTGATCAGTGTTTAGTACGAAAACTCCCAAAAGTTTAATATTATAGACAAAAATAGCAAGAGAAAGCTGATAATTTCTCTGCAAATGATGTTTGTAAGCAATTTTCAGTGAGAACTATCGGAATGATCCTCAACCAAAATAAATTGTTTCAGTCAATAGTACTCTTGAAGCAAAAAGGTGTCAGGTTGGACAAATGTACCTGAGCAGAGCGACATGCTAGTAGATGGGGAGTCAAGCCTAATGCTCTCAGTTCACGGACACTATGTTGTGTAGGCTTAGTTTTCTGCAAGCACGCATAAAACATATATTGTTATTAGCACTCAAGTTTAATATCATCAACTTGGCCTCTAAGTGAGTACATTCCAAATGAAGGACAAAAAAAAAATGAAACAAGTTCTAGGGGCTATTACTTGCTCTCCAACAACACCTATCACAGGTATTAGGCTCACATGAACGAGACAAAAGTTATCCTGTCCTGCATATATAGAAATTAACATAGTGGTTATTACAATAACTCATGTATGAATTAACTCAGGAAGCTCTGTAGAATGAGTTTATAGTAGC
Source organism: Salix suchowensis (assembly GCA_029030765.1). Lineage (NCBI taxonomy): Eukaryota > Viridiplantae > Streptophyta > Magnoliopsida > Malpighiales > Salicaceae > Salix > Salix suchowensis. The sequence continues at coordinate 14,545,128 of CM054981.1, forward strand.
TGCAAAATGGAACCACAACAGCATTGAACTAATTCTTCATGCAGCACACGGTCATGCATGTAGGCAGAAGAATAGCATCGTGAACAATTCAATGAATATGCTTTTGGAATTTATAAATTATCTGAACATACAGTAAATGGTCCGTCAAGCTTCCTACAATCCTCCTGGGAGGACCTGCATGAATATGCACTGCCCTATCACTTGACAAGTGCTACTAAGTAGTGATCCAGTTAGAGAACAAGGATCCTTTGCCCTTGAATAAAACCAACAGAAGGAACAGTAATAATGTTCCTCCTAATAAAGTAAACAACATAACTCACCAACTGAAAAAGACAACTGCCGCAAAGCCTCAATAAATGGCATAGATTCAATGTCGCCTGAAAGAGAGAAAAGGGGATAAATTAAAACTACCACATGAAATCACATAAATGGATAAAGTTCTCGGTGAACCATCTCTCTTGCACATTGCTCTTACCAACTGTTCCTCCCAACTCTATCACACACACATCGGCAGGGCCTTCCTTTCCATCAACAGGAATGACCGCAACTGATTCAATCCAATCCTTAATGGCATCAGTGATATGTGGGACGACCTAGGTTTTCCTCAAATACAGCAGTAATTCAGTTACCAGTTACTTAAACATAACACCAATCATATCTAGCATGCTGCAAACCATCACCTGAACAGTCTTTCCAAGATAATCACCTTTCCTTTCCTTCTCAATGACAAACTAAACAAACACCGAACAAAAAATAGCATCAATTATATCTCATCGAATATCTTTTAAAACTCAGAACTCGATGCATTTGCATGTATATTAAACTCATTTAATTACCTGGAATATCTTCCCGGTAGTAATGTTATTATCTTTTGTCAGTGTTACATCCAGAAAACGCTCGTAGTTACCCAAATCTAAATCAACCTTTTAACATAAACCAAGGTATAATTAACCTGTTAATATATCCATTAACCCATCATCTCCTTGTAAAATCAAAATCAATCAAAAATTGAAAGAATAAGAAATAAACTCAAATAAAATAAGAAACACGAAAGGTGTCAGAACCTCTCCGCCATCGTCAAGAACAAAAACCTCCCCATGTTCAAAAGGAGACATGGTGCCAGCATCAGTGTTCAAGTAAGGATCTGCAACACGTATCAGACCATTGAAAGTTAATAGTGACTGTTGATCCCGGATCAAAACATAAAATATCTATTATAAACTGTGCCAACAAGAACCTATTTTGATGGAAGTGACGCGGAGGCCGCAAGCTTTAAGGACAACGCCGATGCTGCTAGCGGTGACGCCCTTGCCGAGCCCACTGACAACTCCTCCGGTGACTAGGACGTACTTCATTTCTCTCTGTTCGCTTTGGGTATGGTAGTCACTGGATGAGGTTTGTGTATTGGTGCGTAGGCAAAGTGTTTGCGTTAATGTCCGACAGGGAAAGCTGGACTTGCGTAACTTTACTCTCGTGGAGTTGCTTTGAAATCTCAACAAACCTGCGAGTGGTGAACGGACCGCGCTGAGGGACTTGCTCAGTAATGCGTATTTCTTGCTTAGTAACGCGAATTTATACATTCTATTCTCTCTCTCTCTCTCTCTCTCTGAAATTCCGCTGACTACTTGTGTTAGTGGATTTTTTTAACTTGAAAGTTAGTTTTTTCCTTTTCTTTTTTTTATTTATTTTCTAACGGCCGAAACTTGGAAGGAATAAGACACAGAATCAAA
>CM054981.1:14547357-14592774 GCA_029030765.1 Salix suchowensis
AGCAATAATTTTATGCCTGTTTGTTTGCTGGAAAGTGGTTTTTTTTTGGAAAGTGAATTCCGGAAAAAGTGAATTCCTGGAAAGTGAATTCTAATATTTGGCAATGTTATGGAAAATGAACTGGAAAACACTTTCCTGTGTTTGTTTGTGTTATGGAAAATGAACTGGAAAAAAATTTAGTAATAAATTATTTTTTTTTCAAGTTTATCCTATGTATATTAAATATTTAATATAAAATATTTAATCACTTTAAATAAAAAAATGAAATCAAATAAGTATAATGATGAATTTTTTTTTATTATATCTTATATTCATACATAGCTTATTTTATAAAATATTACAATATATGTCATATCATATTATAGAGAAATAAGTTTGTTATTTTGTAAGTAAAACTTATTCAATTTTAAAAGCTTAAAATAATTTGTTTTTTCATATTAAAAGAAAGCCAAATTAGTTTATGTTGAGAGTTATATGTTTGGGTTTTTGTTTTTGGTATGAAGTATTTTTGAAAAGATAAATAGATACAACAATATTTTAAAGGGTATTTTAGATAAAAAAAAAATTGGGTAAAGGCAATTATCCCTTTAATATCTATAAAATAAACATCAAGAAATAAATATTTATACCTAACATCAAGAAATAAATAGTCATGCATAAATATAAAGTTTCGATTAATTTTAATTAATTACAATTAATAAAGCTGAAATTACTTACCTTTTCCGAGAGGGAAGACGCGACCTTTGCTGGGTGAAAGGGACTGAGGGAGGCGAAAGACGAGAGGACACAGAGGGACAGATGCGATAGAAGAGCTGGGTTTCAAGGACAACGGTGAGAGATGAGATGGGTTTCAGGACTGAGGGAGGCGAGAGTTTACAGGCGAGGACGAAACAGAGGGACAGAGGCGAGAAACAAGATGGGTTGCAGGGATAGAGGCGAGAGCTGAGATGGGTTACAGGCGAGAGCTGAGATGGGTACCGAGAGAGGCGAGAGACGACACAGAGGGACAGAGGAGGCGAGGGACAGAGGAGGCGAGGGACGACGTGAGGTTACAGGCGAGAGGTGAGGTTAGGCGACAGAGAGGGAAAGAGACGAGACGGTCTGGTGGTGAAGATAAATGACGGGGAAGGAGAAGTGAAAGGGAAAGGAAAGTGTTTTCCTTTACATAAGTAAAGGAAAACACTTTCCTCAGATAAGGCCATTTTAATGCATTGACCGGAAAGGTGGGGAAAAGTAATTCCTTTGACTTAACTTTCCAAAGTGTTTCCAAACACTGGAAAGTGAGGAAACTGAATTCCTGGAATTCAGTTTCCTTGAAACAAACAAGGCCTTAGTGTTTGTTACTGTTATTTTCATAAGTACTTTTTATTAAAAAAATATTTTTTTTTAAAGCATGAATGATGATGTAAATAAACTAGTCTTGCTTAACTTTGCACCAAGCCAAGCCTTTCATTTTGAGTCGCGTTTGTTTTTGTTAGTAATTTCATAATAAATTTATGATTTTAGATTATTTTAATATATTAATATTAAAAATAAGTTTTAAAAAAATAATATATATTATTTTAATATAATTCAAATAAAAAACAATACAACATAATCGCAAACAATATCACACTGCTGACAAAATTTTAGGTGAAATTCAACACTTTTTAATTTGTATTTCTTATACAATCATAAGAAGAAAAAAGTGATGAAAAGGTATATTTAATGAAAAAAGAAAAAAATAAATCTTGTTTGTAAGGAACATGAGATTATATATATATATATATATATATATATATATATATATATATATATATATATATATATATATATATAAAGATTTCATGATTATACTATTATAAAAGAAGTTATACCGTGTAGATAACTCATTGTAGCTATAGACATAGTTTATTGTGAATTGTAATAATGTAATTATCATTTTGCCTTTTAGCTCAAAAAAATTTGTTAGTTGTGGGGGTATTTTTTTATTTTCCATACCATCTCTGTCACGACCCAATTCCCGGATCCGTGACCGACACATAGGCATGGTCCCCCTCCAAGGTTCCACACATATGCGAACCCAAACTTACACACAAACTATTCATTCAACTTCAGAATTTAACGCAGCGGAGATATCAAAGTAAATTTTATAACATAATTCGATTGTTTTAATACAAGAGTTGATTATATACAATTACAATTGTGGAGCACTAACTAGACATATGAACAAAAAGTGTCGACTACAACCAAAATAGCAGGTTCCAAGAGTAAGATAAAAAATGACCTGCTAGCAAGCTACGACCCTGAAAATAATAAATAATAAGGGGGTGAGTTCAACAACTCAGTGAGTAGATAATATCCAATATACACATACAAGATAATATAGCAATGAGAAGTATATTATCGAATCGGCTCAAAGTTCTTACAACAAGTTTCTCAAATAGGTCATAACAAACATATGATAGGTTCTCAATAGGTCATAACAAGAATGTACAGGTAAAGCGTAAGAAAATCAGGATGCAGTGAGCATGAGGCTCCGTACTGTGGGATGATCAGTCCGCACAGGTTGGTGACTCCCCCGACCAACTACGGTATTCTGATACCGTACTGTGGGTTTCAGATACGATGTGCACAAAGGCTAACACTACCCTGTTAGCATGGGTATTCTGACTGGCATATCATAGGGATATCTTATAATCAAACAGACATATTCATATCTCAATGCTCAACTCATGGTATCAATCAAATGAGGAGTTATCAATTCACAAACAGATATAGGCTCATATCAAGAACGTATATTCAACAAATGATTATGCTTTATCGTATCAAGAATATAATCAAGGTATATATTATCAAAAAGCATAATCCAATTCATACTAGCAAATTCAAATATTTATACTATTTCTCATGCATATTAAATATTATCCACTCACCTGACTCAAAAGCAGACAAGGTTCAAAAGCAGAATGTTGATGAAACTTTACTGATGTCCCGCGGGTAGAATATCGGGATTATCTGAATATATAAAAGAAGATATACTCAAAAATAACTCAAAAAAAGTAAAATACCTTTAATAACATATCTAAGAGTTCAAATCATAATCCTATGTGTTTTTGAATCAAACTATCCATTTCTTCGCAAAAGCCTAAAATAAAGGTTTCTTCCGAAATCTAATTCCAAAATACACAATTCGTAAAATTGATATTAATCCATCAAATGAGCTTCAATTATCCATCAAACCAATCTGAAATACTAATATTTCTCTTAGGGACCATTCTGAAATTTTCTTATATTTTTAGGGTCAAATTGTAATTTTATCAAATTGAAGGACTAAATTGAACACTTCATAAATTCATAGCTATCCTAAAATCTTGTCCATAATTCATCCTCAAATCTGTCCAGAATCTCCAATTTCACTCCAGGGACCAAACTGTAATTTTTCCAAAGTTCAGGGACTAAACTGTAATTTTCACCAAAAGGACCAAAATAAATTTTCATCATCTTCAACCTCAACCCAGAATTTCCAGCAAGGGATTTTCGAAATTTATCAACATTATTCACCATTTTTCTCAATATTTTCTTAAACCAAACATCTCAAAACTTCAAAATCATCTACAATCAAATTATTACCCAACACATTCCACCCTTAACATCTCTCCTAATTCATCAATTAAACCCAAATAAAATTCTCAAACCCTAACAATCAATACAAGCAAAAATCATAACTAATAACCAGATTTATACATATTAAAACATACACATTACCTTAACAACTTATTTCTCCTTCTTCTTTTCTCCTCCTCTTCTCTTTCCCTCTTTTCTCTTCTTCTTCTTCTTTCTTCCTCCCTTCCCGATTCTCTCTCTCAAATTTCAGATTACTTCTCTTTTTCCTTTTCTTTCCTTTTCTTTTCTATTTATATTTACTAGCTTGTACAATTACTACAACACCCTTAACCTAATTCTAAGCCACTAAGGGCATTCATGTATTTTTCTTATTAAAAATTTCAAAACACTACATCATCGTTCTATATTGAAAATTTTTCATCTATCATCTCATCAAATACGCCATCATGTTCTCTTCAAAATGGTGGTATGCATGTCATCTCATGGTGGGTGGAAACGTGATTATGGTCAATTGATCTTTTTCCCCCTCTTCTCTCTCTCTCTCTTATGGGTGAAAATGCAAGGCATTCCTCTGTGTTCATGGGTTTTGCATTTCAACCCTTGGTCTTTTTATTGTTTTTTTTTCATCCAGATTTCTTTTATAGAAGTTTTGGTTTGTTTCAATTTTTTCCTTCAACTAAAATTGATCGGATATGTTATGTTTAATTTCAGTCCTTTTTTATTTTCATTTTTTGTTTGTTTTTCATTCTTGTAATTTTTTTGGTACTGACATTTTAATTTTTTCAATTTTATCTTTCGATTGAAATTCATTATTTTTTTCATTCAAACCTTTATTCTTTTAATTTTTTATTTTGTTTCGGTTTCCTTAAAAAAAAAATTGTCCTTCTAGGGCAACTCCTATTTTTTGTTCGTATTTATGTATCTATACTCATAGTTTTGGTTTTTATTTTTTATCATTTTCTCTTGGGGTTTTATTTTTATTCCTGAAATTTTAATTTATATTGATAATCATTTTAAAATTAATATCTCTTCTTTTTTCTGTTTGCTCTTTTTTTTTTTACTCTTATTTTTTTTATTCTTCAAATTAAGTGATTTTTTATGCTAATAATATTTATTTTGGTTTTGTCATTTATTTTGATTGTTTTTTTGTTAAAGTTTTTGGGTTTTTTGTTTTGTTAATCAAGATAAGTTTTTCATGGTTTTTTTTTTTTACACAATAATAATAGTAGTAGTAATCTTAGTGATTATTTGTTTATAATTATTTTCCTGCTTACTCTTCTCTTAAAGTTTTTTTGTTTTTGGAATAATTTTCATTTTTTAAATAGTAATAATAATAATATTGATGATAAGAATAATAATTTATTATAATGATTGTAGTGTTTATAATATTAATAATTATGACTATGAAGCTAATAGTAGCAATAACTCATAAAATAATATTAAGAATATCAATAATAACAAATTTTATTATAATCCAAACCAAAACTATTTTTCAGTTTTTTAGTAAAAAAACAAACCAAAACCGGTGATTTAAACCAAGTTTGGTTTGGTTTTTTTTTTAGTTTAGTTGTTTTTTAGATAAAATTAAACCGAACTGAAAATAATCACTCCTAGCTGCGCAACTGCACTTTTTAATATTTTAATCTTAACATCGTTGAATGATTTTTTATCAAAGAATATTATTGTGAGAAATAATAATTTTTTTGAAACGGTAAAGTAGAAATTCTCATTTTTTTTTAGAATACCCAGCAGCTTTTCTGAAGATAAAATAGCACAAATGACCAAGGCATTGTCAAGTGAAAATCGGCTGTCAGCCATGGATTACTTTGAGTCTACCATCTGTCTGATTACAAATGATGAAGGCACAAATGTAAGATTTTTTGGCAGCTCATGTTACAGGAATCAAGAAAAGTCGTCAATCTCTATATCTCTCATCTCCGCATGCACGTACACGTTTAATCATATGGTATTTTAGTTGTAGCTCACTCCTTCACCATGTACAACCTCACCAATACGATATGCCTGGTGCTGTCCCTCCTCAAGAATTCTGCGAGATGCTTCCTCGGTCATGACCACAACCATCCCAATGCCCATGTTAAAAGTCCGACTCATCTCAGCATCTTCTATTTTTCCAGCCTGCAATAAGAAAACAATTGAAAAGGGTATAGACACCATATAACAAGATCCATACATCTCAAGTTCTAGGGTCAATCTAACATCACAATCCAGTATTTATATGTAAAACACAATTTACCTCTTGGATCCATTTGAAAAGGGTTGGGACTTTCCATGAATCCTTGTATATTAAAGCCCCAAGGCCTTTCGGGAAAACTCTTGGTATGTTATCTGTAAAACCGCCTCCAGTGATGTGAGCTATGCCCTTTACACCACCCTTGCTAATCAAATCAAGCACCTTTTTGAAGAAGAAGAATTTTTCTTTTAGCATAAAAATGTAGTCAATTCAACAACGTTAATCATAACAATGTGAAAGGGAAACAAAATTTGAATGAAACCTGCTTGACATAGATAAAAGTTGGAGCCATAAGAGCTTCACCCAGAGTAAGACTTCCACCAGGAAGTTGGTCATTTAAAGACAAGCCACTCTGAGCTAGAACCCTACAAAAATAGACAAGCATTCATCCAATAATAAGAATACCCAATGCAAGGAACTAAAAACATCATACCACTGTAAACAGGCATCAATGATGTTTTAATGCATGGAGAAAAAATAAGATTTCTTCAAACTAACACCAACCTTCTTACAAGAGAGAAACCATTGGAATGGACTCCACTTGATGGCAAACCAACAAGAACATCCCCAGCTGCAATGTTTTTCCCATCAATCACTGATTCCTTTTTTACAATGCCAACAGCAAACCCGCTAAGGTCATACTCGCCTTCTGCATAGAAATCTGGCATCTCTGCAGTCTGGAATGAATTTAACAGAACCATTGAGGTCAAAGGAGAATTATAAGTTTTGGTGAAATTACCACCACTTTTAGAATCAGCAAATTTGACCTCATAGCATGCAATAGGTAGGTCTATTCCACATATAGTAGAGCCATAATAGGACAAAATAATTCAAATGATAGAGAATTATTATAATTATCTACTGATATAAGTTACCATGCCATATCCCTCTTACATGATGCAACACACATACATCTAGCCTGGCCATCCCTAGCCTAACAGACAATCTCTTCCAAACAGCATCTTATTTTTCTCTTCCATTATCAATCAAAAAATTATCCCTTCAACTGTAGATGATTTCTTTGTTACTGACAATTGTTCATGAAAAGATAATTGGACACCTGCTATTTCAGATGAATATTTCAAGAAATCTATAGAGCACGACCATTTCACAAGAGGCAGGAACTTGCGATAGGTCAAGACAGGCCAAATGTGTTAATAGGATAGTTCAATGCAAACCCATCTTTCATATACAAAGGATTCAGCAACACCACATTGGTAATTGCCACAATATTGTGTAGAATGACTGCAATAACCTTCTTACTGCAAAAATAAAAGCTATGGTGACTACAACAACAATCTTCAGATGCAGCGTTACAAGATGTACTAAAAGGTAGACATCCACCAGTAAAATATAAAGAAAGAATACCTCTCCCCCTAAAAGAGTGCAGTCTGATTGTTGGCAGCCATCAACTATGCCTTTAATGACCTAAATCAAAAGAACAGGAAAATTTTATCCAGCTGCAGTTTTTTTTTTTTTTGCACAGATAGTATATTAACTCAGTAAACCATGCAATTATCAATACCTTTTCAGCAAGGTCAACATCAAGGCGGCTTGTAGCATAGTAATCAAGAAAAAACAAAGGCTTTGCACCGGAAGTGACAATATCATTTACACTCATAGCAACCTGCAGCAGGAGAAGAGAATTAGGAAGCAAATCAACGGCAGCAAAAAGCATATAACAAGATTTATCCAGACTTTACCAGATCAATTCCAATGGTTTCATGGATTCCAGTTTCAAATGCAAGCTTTAGCTTAGTCCCTACACCATCCGTACCTGCAACTAAGTAGGAATCCCCTGTGTGCAGAATCTTTAATCAGCACAATAACAAAACACACACGAGGACAAAAGAAATGATCTTAGCATCACTCTATCCCCCCCCAGTTCCCAGCATATAAGAAGAAAAAAATAATCATTTGAACTATAGCAGTCAGCATGAAAACAATATGTAACCTCAAAGATATTTTACGATCAATTAAGTTCACAACCAAGAACAGAGAGAGCCATAAGCGAAGGGGAAAATCTAAAAGAAAGCATACCAAGAGGGAAAAGACCACCAAAACCACCAATCCCAGGAGCCATCTTTGCGATTCGACGAACAAGCTCAGACCCAGCATCTATATCCACCCCAGCATCCTTGTATGTAAGTCCTCCACCAGCCCCATCACCGCTTTTCCTGCTATTTTCCTTGGACATCGAACTATTTCTTGTGGCTCTCACTGAAAGATGCGGAAATCTATCGGAAAGGCGATTAAACATGCATCTTCCTGTGGGTTGTTGAGTGGCCAAGGGTTTATTAGAGGAGTGTCTGATTGAAGCTGCAATTGCACGCGATAGCTCAGTGTTTGATGCTATGCTAGCAGTAGCCATGGGAATGATGGGGTGAGAACCTAAACTGGGGAGGATGAGGCTAACCTGAATTGGTGGAGCTATGGGAAGTGGAGGAGGCGCGGGAATTAGGAAAGCAGGGGTTAAGGTAGGGCTTTTCAGATTTTGGATTTTTTTCTTCGCTTCGTGTTTATTTTATTTTATTGAGGTAATTGGTAAGGGCATTATAAATCCTTTAACTTTAGTTTAAAACTTTAAATAATATATAAATTAACAGAAAAAAAGAATCAAACTTGGATTTTTATTCAACATAAAAAATGGTAAGGTAAAAAATTTGAGACTTGAGTTATTGATTTAATGGATAATTTAAAAAGAATCAAACTCGAGTTTATCTGGATTATAAAAAAATAGATGTTGAAGGGTAAAAAATTAAGAACAAGAATAATAATTAAAAACAGTAAAAAAATTCTTGTTAGACTAGGTGAACTCGAAAACTTTATTGCCATCAATATTAAAATTGAAATAATCTTATGAAAAGAAAAGTAGGGAAAAAAGTTTGAAACATTAAATTGAAATAAAATCAATTTAACAAAAAATCAATTGAAATAAATAATTAAAAAAATAACAGAACAAAATATTAAAAAAAAAGTCAATTCATGTTAGCCTTTTTAAACAAGTGATCATTGTCATGGTCATGAACCGGGTACTAATCTCATAAAAGATAAACTAAAAAAATAAATAAGAAAACATCACCTTAAAAAAAACAAATAAATTTGGGTGAACCTCTTAAACCTAGTATAATTTATAAAATTAGTACCCCGTGAAATTTTTGACTCGAGTTCAATCAATAAACTTCATTCTCAACAAGTTAATTTTGAATGATGGAGTTGTGAATAAAGTGATAATAAAAAAAAGTTGCAAGAGAATAAAAATAACAACAAAAATAATAAAATAAAATTTGATAGAAAAAACCAATGAGGATGAAATTATATAAAAAAAATAATTTTAAAAATAATATAAAACAAAACAAATAGTAATAAAAAAACAAAACTTAAATTTGAAAGATCAAAAAAAAATATAAGGATGGGATTGAAAAACATTTATAATTTTATAAATTATTAAGATTTTAAAAATAGTAATCAAAAGAGCATAGAATAAATGCAGAAGAAAAATAAATTGTAAAGGTTTGATCGAAATTTTTGAAGAGTCTGATGTTGAACTTGTGGTGAATAGAGGGAAAGAAAGAAAAAATATCAATATTGTGGACACTAAACTTAAGGTGTTTTCCGGGCATGCGCCATCATGTCCTTTTCTTCATGGTGGAAAGTGTGTCAGCATATGATGGCCAGAGCGTTATCAGTGGTCGATTGTTTTTTCCTTTCTTTTCTCTTTCTTGAAACTGAATATGCACATAGGTCTTTTTTGTTTATGATTTGTACATTTTAGTCACTAGTTTTTAATTTCTTTTCCTCCTCATTTCTTCTATAAAGTTTTTATTTGTTTCAATTTTATGCTTCAATTGATAATGATCATATATTTTATTTTTACTAATGATAATGATAATAACATTGATAACTTATTATAATGCTTAGGACATTAATAATTATGACAGTGATAATAATAATAATAACAATAACTCATTAAATAATATTAAGAATATCAACAATAATAAAAATAATTGTAGTGATTATATTAATTTTAATGATATTAATAACAATAGTAATATTAGTAATCGTGATAATAATTATAATCATAATGAAAGTAGTGGCAACGTCAACAACACTACTACTAGTAATAATTAAATAATTGCACTAATAATAATAATGATGATGACAATAAAAATAAAAATAAAGATAATATTAATTATAGTTGTGATAATAATAACTATAACAGTGGTATAAACAATAATAATTATAGCGATAGTGATAGCAATGATAGTAACTACAATAGTAATACCAATAATAATTATAATATTAGTTATAGTTCGTTAATTCATGTGAATATATATATATATATATATATATTAATACTAAAACAATGATATTTTAAATTGATCCAAGTTCATATGACAAATACACAATCAAAGTCTTAGATCATGTTATGTGTTGCTACCCAATTTTTGACTCTTTATTTTTTTATGTTTCAAAAAAAAAAAAAAAGTATTTCAAAAACAGATTTTGGGTTCAAGGGCGAAATCGAGCAATTTGGAGTTTAATGGCCGATTGAGGGTTAAATCGTGAAAATCAGGAGCCAAGGATCAGTTTAGAAAGTCGCGCAAAGCCAAGGTTGAGTTTGAATTTTTGATGGGATTTAATTGCATAAATTTTTTTTTCCAATTGGGTGCATTTTTAGAATTTTTAAAGGACCAAATCATATTTTTTACCTTCTTTTGATTTTTTGAAATCTGCATAAAAAAGGAAGCATGCACTCGTTCCCAAGCATGCATTTGCATTGATTTTTTTAGGCATATTGATCACAGACAGATCAATCCAAATTTTCTTCCTTTTTCAAATTGATTTTCTTCCCAATTCATTCTCACTCTCGACGAGCGCATCAAGCAAATATTCTTCCCTTTTTCAAATCGATTTTCTTCCCGAATTCAGCTCCATCACAAAGAAGGCGGATCGGAATTTCATTTTATTTTTTCCCCTAATCAATCGTGATTTCCTTCCCAAATCATCTCCATCGTTATCTCCAGCGTAATCTCCTTCTTAATTTCTATCGATTTGCATAGCTGTCCAGACTTACCTTCCTTGTATTCGAGCCTTCTCCGCTATAAATAGCAGCCTGCACGACGACGAGAGGAGAGAGAATTTTATGTGAGAGATATTGTGTTAAGGACGCAGAAAAATAAGAGAGATCCCCAAGCATTTTTTTGTTTTTTACTCTGCCTCTCTCTCTAGAACCAGACCTCTGTTTTTTTTTTCTTTCTCACTCTCGGTTAACGTCTCCGACCACCAATTCCAGCCAAGCATCACCACCATCGACCACCCATATTGATCCTCAGCATCACCATAAGCCACCCTTCAACCCCATAAACTCATCCATCATCTCAGGCGAAGGAAGAGGCGACGGCAGCCTAGGCAGCAGCAGCCCCTGCAACGTGACAGCAAGCTTTCCGACGACCACTCCGGCCACCACAGGCCACCATTTCCGACGAAACAACGATCAGAAGAATCACCAAGACCTCCTCTACCCAACGGTATAAACAGGTAAGCCTTTCATCACACTCGAAAATTTAGTGCATCACTGTTCATCTTCTCTGTTTTTGCATGCGGGGAGTGATTTGATTCACTCCCCACAGGGTCGGGTCGGGCCGGGTTTTGTGCCCGGCCCGATCATTGAAGGGTGGGCTTTGGCCCGTTGAGGCCGGAAGCCCGGCCTAGAGGAGAGGCGAGCCTCAGCCCTGCTTGGCTCGCGAGCCTAGCCCAGCTTAGAGAGTGGGCCAACAAGCCCAAAATCATTTTGTTTGGGTCGAAGGCCCGTTTCCCATCCGGACGGGCTGCGAGCCCAGCCCCATCTGGGCGGGCCGCGAGCCCGCCCCTCCCACTTGAGCAGGCTGGCAGGCCAGCCCCATCAGGGCTGGGCAGCCAGCCCACTCCCTATATATATATAAATAAATATATATATATATTAAAATATATATATAAATACAAATTTAAAAAAAAAAATTTTTTATTAAAAAAAATGTGTTGTTTTCTTGCATAAGGCCAATACACTAGCATATTTTAAAAATTGTTTTTTTCTTTGAAAAATATATATTATCTTGGGTTTTGAAGAGAAAAATGGAGTTTTAGCATGGATTTCGCAAAGAAAAAAATCATTTCTTGCATTTTGAGATTTTACAACAAGTTTGTAAAATCCAAAGGGTATTGGCCAATATTCAAAAAAAATATAAAAATCTTATTTTTTTTTCTTTGGGAATTTATTATTCACCATCGGTATTTGGATAAATAAATCCTAAGGGGTTAATATCCAAAATATCCGGCGGGAATGATATGCTATTATTCACCATCGGTATTTGGATAAATAAATCCTAAGTGGTTAATATCCAAAATATTCGGCGGGAATGATATGCTATTATTCACTGTTGGTATTTGGATAAATAAATCTTAAAGGGGTTAATATCCAAAATATTCGGCGGGAATGATATACTATTATTCACCATCGGTATTTGGGTAAATAAATCCTAAGGGGTTAATATCCAAAATATTCGGCGGGAATGATATGCTATTATTCACTGTTGGTATTTGGGTAAATAAATCCTAAGAGGTAAATATCCAAAATATTCGACGGGAATGATATGCTATTATTCACCATCGGTATTTGGATAAATAAATCCTAAGGGGTTAATATCCAAAATATTCGGCGGGAATGATATCCCATTCGCCATTTATTTAACATATGTTTTTTTTCAAAGCCATAGCAAATCGTAAGCAAACCAAAACGTCAAGCAGCTTACCTTAGGTAGGGCGTACTAGGGGTGCTAAAACCTTCCCTTTACGCAACCAGTCCCTTACCCTAGAATCTCTGAAAGACCAGTTTTAGGTTTCCTAGTAACCATTAATACTAGGTGGCGACTCCCCTTTTCAAATAGAGAAACCATCCCGACATTTAATCCCCCGATCACGGGGACGAGTCGCCACGATGCCGCATTACTAAAAAAAATTTTTTTGGGGTGCGACAGAATGGCGACTCCACTGGGGACTTGGGCTAAGCTTGACAGTTTTTTATTTGTTTATGATTTATTTTATTTGTTTATTTATTTATTTATTTACATGTTGCTATGGATTATTTATAAGCTTTAGCATGCATCTTTACATCTTGTCATCATGCATCACTTTTTTATTATCTTGAGAGCACACACTAAACTTTAAGTTAAGTGGGGGACTAGCAGCTTACCTATGACTTGAGTCAAGGTTGAAGTTTGTGTAAACCCCAACTCTTTGCTGAGTGTTTAGACCGGTAGTGAGTGGTATACGTGCCATCTCGCTATCTCGCCGAACCCCCCATATCGCCTTTACGAGGGTGATCACTGGGACAAAGAAGAGACCCTCTTTAGAGACCAAGTAGTAAACCTACCCCATGTCTCACGTAAAGGAACTAGAACCTATCGTTAGGATGTATGCTCCATAATATCTTTTTGCATAACAAGAAAAACCCTAAGATAGCATTTTGACTTACAGTGTCTTGTGGAACGAAATGGCCACCACCACTAAACTTTCCGTCATGGAATATGGGAGAAGTTCCGAACCGTCACAATTGACCGAAGGAGATCGCCTTAAAGGCGATGCTATGAGGCTATCACCAATCAAGAATCTGATTGCATTATAAATGAGGTGAACAAGTTAACGACTCATTTTCGTGGATGTGGATAAGGACACGTTTTTTAGAAAATACTGACGCTCGATGGAGATTGCGAAGGTAGATGTTTTAAGCCCAAACGGTGCGAGCTCTAGTTCATTTCTCGGGACCCCGACTACCGTTGTTTTTTCTTTTGGGAGCATAGATCTATGTCCTACTATGGAGGAATACGGGATGTTGACCGAGTTTCCGAATGACCTATACAGTAGTTTATTTCCCTTTGAGATCCGACAAGGTCATTCCCCGAACTCGTCGAGCTACTCAGATCCCCAACTTGGAAAGGTCTTTGGAAAAGAAAGTCGCTGGTCCGAGATGGAAGATGCCGGAGTTGGAACTAGAACGAAGTCCGGGTTGGAGAAAGAAAGATTGATTGCATTAGGCATATTTGGCCTTGTGTTGTTCCCAAGTCTGGACGGGTATAGTAAGCTTAGAAGCCGCCGCCGCTACGTGGAGTATGAGAATACACAAATCAACCCCCGTGGCCTCTGCTTTTGGCTGAAACCATCATGACACTTAATCACCGTCTGAAAGCCGGGAAAGGGGCAAGTGAGATGTTGCACGCAACTGCTATATATCCGGATGGTTAGTCACATTGAGACAAAAAACCCGTCTTCAATAATTTTTTGGTGGTTCAACCGTAAACCATTGAAGATAGTGGAGGAAGAAGAATGGGAGGATCTAGACAACCAAGGTTGGGTAGAAAAGCTTAAAGCTATGCCTAGTGGTGGTTTGAAATGGAAGGCCCCTTGGGCCAAAGCAAATGGATGTCCTAATGAGTTGCGGGCAAAGGTGTTGGGTTCCGTTGGTAGGGATTACCGGTTATGTGAGTTATGCTCCCGCTCTCGTGGTAAGACAAAGATGGGGGGCATGTAATTCGCTCCAAGGACCAAAGGAATTGCTAAATTTTTTTGGTTTGTTTAAAGATCCTCGTTGCACAAGAAGTCGTAAGAGCCATCAAACAAGATTGGAAACATCTAGTTTTGTTAGAAATAAAAGGTTTGGGAGATCCCAAAGGCGAGTGAAGGGTATGCAAAATGGAGAAACTTAGTTGCTTCAACTGCGACCAATGAAGAAGTAAAGTCTCCACAAACCGAAGAAAAGTCCGTTAAGAGGAAAAGAGTTGACAAAGTGAAGGAGAATTGAGGAGACAAATTGAAAAACTTCGATGGAATTGAACAAGACCCGAAGAGACAAGTTGATGATGGAAGAAATGGTGTTGGAAGGTGATAAAAGGAGAGCATTTTTAGATGAGCAATTACAGCCTAGAGATGCAAGAATAACCAAGCTCGAGTTAAAGATGGCCGAGGAGGAGAATGCTAGGTTGGGAGTTGAGAGAGAATTAACTGAGATGAATCAAGTGGATGCAAAGTTGCTCTGAACTCGGTGCATTGAAGACTGAACATAATGAATGCCAAGATAGCATAGAATATTACCAGGAGAAATTCGCAGAAGTTCAGTGTGAGCTGATGGATAGAATTGAAAAGTATGAAGATTTGTATAAGAAGTATGTAATGTCTGAAAGTCGCTCGACGGGTCCGAGAAAGATGAAGCCATTGAAGCAGAGTTAGCAGTCAAGGGAGAGGAGATAAGAACTCTGAGGACGAAGCTCAATAAAGAGAAAGAAATGGTGAAGCATCTAGATGAGAAACTAGCATTGATAGAAAAACACAAGGATCAAATCGATGCTAATAATACTTCATTGAACAGAACCAACATGTTGCTTATTGAAAAAATGTCCAAGATGGATGAACAAATGGATGGAGCTGCTGCGTACGCTCGGGTTGTTAGAACCAATGCGAGAAATGTAGGGAGAGACATCATCCGTTATCAGCGAAGTCTAGCTGAGACCGATGCTTTCTTGGAGACAATCGAGAACCGCGGATCCGCTTTCCTACCCCTTGGCTAAAGATATGGCGTAAGAAGGATTTTAATTTGTTTTTTCCTCTTTATGTTTTCGAAAAATGTAGCAAACTTATCCATTCAATAAAAAGGGCGTTGACCCATCTCTTATGCAAATCCTCGTCTCTTGGTGAATATGACTCAAGCATCGACCCGAAAAGCAAGCATTCTAGCGGCAATGTGACAAGAAACCCATATTCTATGAAGTGTTTAGCCATTAATTGTTCACAAGAGAAATCCATTTGCATTACATATACATTCATACAAGCACATTCATCATACCATATACATTTTACATTCGCTTATACATTCATGCAAACAGACTCAACTACGAAACATAGGTCCCCCTCGCGAAAGTCCACAACACTCGCTTTAAGAAGAAGAATGGAAAATGAAGAAAGGGCCGAGCCGTAATCTCCATACCAAAAAGAGCTCGAAGCCGTCCGAAACGATGTGGCACGTTTAGCCAGCATGCTCGAGAAGGCGTTAAGAACAAGAGATGGAGAGGGAACGTCGCCCGCACGGAGGAAGCACCACCGGCAGCTCAAAGCCCTGGGGCACCTCACATTTTAAGGACAAGCTCACTAAAGAAGCAGCTCGAATCCACTCGGCCCGTCCCCAATCCCTATTACATTGGATTTGGACGGATGAGGAACCACAAGACGCTAGATTCTCTCGACCATGCAGGATATGACAAGTGGTCTCGCACTAGAAGAAAGGATAAGAGCAAATTGAAGGGAATGATCTATCTCGACCCAGCTTAGGGCACCAAGCATGTTTGGTGCCTAACATCGTGATACCGCTGAAGTTCAGTGGTTCCGTAATTTATCAAGTATACCGGGACGTAATGCCCAAAAACCCATCTTCGTTCCTACTATAACAAGATGGCTGAAGTCATACATGATGACAAATTGTTGATATATTTCTTCCAAGACAGCTTTGATGGGGTCTGCCCTTAGCCGGTATATGAGGTTAGATAACATCAGGATTAGAAAGTGGGCGGACTTGGCGTATGCTTTCTTAAAACAAGATAAGTTTAATATGGAGATTGCTCCCGATAGGACCAGCTTGATTACCATGGAGAAAGGAGTTCAGAGTCGGTGAGGGCTTATGCACGTAGGTGGCGAGACCAGTCGTTAATGTACAACCACCGTTGATAGAAACAGAAAATGGTGAATCTGTTTGCTAATACCTTTAAAGCCCCCATATTATGAGCATCCGATGGGTAGCTCGCCCTAACATTTTTTTTGATGCGGTGCGAATTGCCGAGAGGATTGAACAAGGAATCCTGAGCGGAAGAATTATGGAACCCGTAGAGAAGAGGGGGTTTTGTCTGGGAAAAGAAAAGAAATTGAGGTGAATAATCTGGAGGACAGTACAAGGGGGAAAGACAAAAGTTACAAAAGCTACCAAACACTCGCACCCCAAACCGCCAAAGATCAACTTTTCCAAACCTACCACCCCAAACCAGCCTTTTTACCCAAAAATTCCCGCACATAACCAAAATAATTTT
This sequence comes from Salix suchowensis, assembly GCA_029030765.1. Classification (NCBI taxonomy): domain Eukaryota; kingdom Viridiplantae; phylum Streptophyta; class Magnoliopsida; order Malpighiales; family Salicaceae; genus Salix; species Salix suchowensis. The sequence goes on from CM054981.1 coordinate 14,564,320, forward strand.
CAAAGGAGAGATTATCAACAAACTGTAAGAACAACTACCACCTTTGCCCATGACTTTAAAAAGAGTTATACGCGCTAGCTGCTAAACATTGGACATATTGCTCCCCTACCACTACCCCCCTTTGAAGCCACCTTTCCCTCGCCTCGGCACAACCCAAATTTGACTTGTGAATACCATGCCGGTAATGCGGGTCATAGCATCGAGACCTCGTGTAGCGTTTAAGAGGAAGGTATTGCAATTGATCGTGATCGGATGGATCACCATTGAAGATCCTCCCAATGTGAACCTCGAATCCTTTGCCCAAGCATACTGCAGGAAGTAGTGGGGTAAATGCAATAGAAACTGATAGCAAAGTAAGGGCTCTCAAGGTGACTATGACCAGATTATACAATATGTTGGTGCAATCTGGACATTTGATGAGATCAACCAAGCATGACATGGGCGAAAATGACTTTTGCCCATTCCATAATGAAAAAGGGCATCACATTGATGAGTGTACCGAATTCCATCAAAAGGTCACGAGGATGTTGACTTTGGGGGAACTAAGGATAGAGAGTATGGGAAGTAGTGGAGAGGTAGCAGGAATAGAGAAATGTAGAATCCAATCAACAGCTAGTGGGCTATCGAGGTTGGTTTTGTATAAGCCCTCGTATGCAAAGGAGGTAAACTATAAGGCAACACCCGAAATTATGTTGTCACCTCAAATGGAGAAGCTCCTTTCTTTCGAGATGAAATCGGTGGTTTGACCCGAAGCGGTCGTTGTTTCACGCCTGAGGAGTTGGCAAATCAAAGAAAGGCTAAGGGTAAAGAGGTAATGGGCTTTGAAAAAGAGTTGGAGGTAAACAAACCCGTGATGAGAGGAAGAGACGAACGAGTTCTTGAAGTTGATGAAGCATAGTGAGTACCGTGTGGTGGACCAGCTAAAAAGACCCCTCGCCAAGATCTCCATTATGTCTTTAATACTTAGTTCCGAGCCGCATCGTAATGCCTTACGTAAGATACTAAATGAGGCTTATGTGCCTCAAGATATTGAACAAAAAGACTATGGAGCATCCGGGTAGGGAGAATTCATGCTTCAAATTACTTATATTTCACCGAGGATGAACTCGACGCGAAGGAACAGGACACAACAAGCCTCTGTATATCACAACCGATGTAAGGATTGTCTAATTGGCAAAGTTCTTATTGATAATGGCTCAACCCTAAATGTGTTGCCAAGACATATGCCGGAAGAGATGCCGTAGATCTCTCTCACATGCAGCCCAAGTGGGATTACGGCTAGAGCATATGATGGTGCACCGAGGCAAGTGTTAGGGGTCGATCGAAGTTGAACTCGCCATAGGTCCCCAAGTCTTTTTGGTAACCCTTCAGGTGATGGACATTCACCCTTCCTATAGCATGTTATTAGGAAGACCATGGATACATGCTGCAGGAGCGGTTACTTCCTCACTGCATCAATGTTTGAAGTACATTGCCAATGGTGTCCTCGGTCACCGTTATGCGTAAGAAACCATATCGATGATGAAGAATGTGGCGGTCCCTTTCATTGAAGTCGAAGATTTTGTGGATGGAAACCCGCATGCGCTCAAGTTGTGAATACCGAGTGGGTGCCTCGAGAATACTATAAGAAGGAAGCCAGGGGATCTCGTGAGGCCACTAAAATGGCCGCTAAAAGCCTTTTAAAGCACAAGATTCCTGCCCGATTTGGCGCAAGAAAGAGGAAGGTCGAGTGGATTGGGATAACGAAGTTGAAGGTCGCAGAGCAAAGGTTTGGTCTGGGATATAAACCTAGAAAGGAGGATTACCAACGGGCTGCTGTGGCAAGAAGAGAGAAAAGAATGGCGAGGATAGAAGGAAGGAAGCCTGAAGAAAAAAATTTAGTCATTCCTCCGATCAGAGTCTCATTCCCGAAGGCAAAGATATGTCATACAACCTCGATCTAGGACATGAAAGCTCTCTTCGTAAGCCGTCATCTATGAGCATAAATATTGTGGAAGCGGAGGAAGTCAAGGGCATTATCAAGAAGACTCAATCGAAAAAAGGGATGAAGAGCTACCACGCTTAACCATCTATGCTCGGAGGAAGCTACGACCTCCGCTTGTATTCTGAAGCTAGCCAAGGGAGAGAAGTTCCGCACTGGGTGACCCAAGAAGCTCCATTGGTTTTCGTAATGTAATGAGCAATGTTTGTTTTGTTGTTTTGTTTTTGTTTTAAGGCCCAACGAGCCAATCAAATTTTATCTTTGTTTTTGTTGTGAACCGAATTTTTTTTTATAAGACCATGCATTTTGAGTTCATTCTCTTTTTTTTATTTCTATTTTTGTTTTGTGCATTTACACTCATTTTCCGCTCAGAACCCCCGAAAGCGGAACTTCCACCACACCACTTGCACTTTACACTCGAGAATGAATGGCCGAATTTTAAAGAACACATAATAGCCGTAGAAGAGGAAGAAGGGGATGGAAATAGCATTAGGGAATTCACGAGATTAATAGAACAACACGAACAGTGTTTGGGAGCCCGTTAAGGAGGAACTTGAAACCATAAATGTGGGTACCGAAGAAAGCCGTAGGGAGCTCAAGATAGGAACTTTGGTCACACGTAAGGAAAGAGAAGAGTTGATTGCATTGCTTCGAGATTATGTGGATGTTTTTTGCTTGGTCTTATGAGGATATGCCTCGGTTTAGATACGAATATCGTAGTACATAGGGTACCATTGGAAGAAGGTTGCAGACCGATTAAGCAAAAGCTAAGAAGAACGCATCCAGAAGTTTTGATCAAAGTAAAGGCGGAAATTGAAAAACAATGGAACGCTGGTTTCCTAGAGGTGGTCAAGTATCCGCAGTGGGTGTCCAACATAGTAGTGGTACCCAAAAAGGAGGGCAAGATTCGAGTCTGTGTGGATTTTAGGGATTTAAATCGTGCTAGCCCTAAAGATAATTTTCCTCTACCACATATAGACATGTTAGTCGACAATGCAGCTCGTAGCTCCATATATTCCTTTATGGATGGTTTCTCAGGCTATAATCAGATAAAAATGGCGCAAGAAGATAAGGAGAAGACAACATTTGTTACACCATGGGGGACTTTCTGCTATAAAGTCATGCCATTTGGGTTAAAGAATGCTGGTGCCACTTACCAAAGGGCTATGGTGACTTTATTTCACGATATGATGCACAAGGAGATTGAAGTATACGTGGATGACATGATCGCTAAATCCGGAGAAGGAGAGAATCATGTCCAAGTATTGAGGAAATTATTTGAAAGGTTAAGGAAATATAAGTTGAGGCTTAACCCTGCAAAGTGCTCGTTTGGGGTTAAATCTGGGAAGTTGTTAGGATTCGTGGTGAGTGACAAAGGAATAGAAGTGGATCCTGAAAAAGTAAAGGCTATTCAAGCCATGCCAGCTCCGAAGACCGAAAGAGAAGTAAGAGGGTTTTTAGGGAGATTAAATTACATTGCTCGATTCATATCCCAATTAACCACAACTTGTGACCCAATCTTTCGCTTTGTTAAGAAAGAAGAATCCCGGGATTTGGAACACGTAATGTGAAGAGGCTTTTGAGAAAATCAAGCAAGACTTTGCTAAAACCACCTCTACTTGTCCCTCCCTGTACCAAAAAAGGCCGTTAATATTATACTTAACAGATGACTGGGAACAACGATGGGATGTGTGCTTGGACAACAGGATGAATCCGGAGGAAGGAAAGGGCCATTTACTACCTAAGCAAGAAGTTCATGGAGTGTGAGTCTAGGTATACTATGATTGAGAAGTTGTGTTGCGCGCTAGCATGGGCTGCAAAAAGGTTGCGACAAGATATGTTGTACCATACCACATGGCTAATTTCCAGATTAGACCCGTTGAAGTACATCCGTGAAAAGCCCTACCTATCCAAAATCGAATTGCCGATGGCAAGTTCTCGCTATCCGAGTATGACATAGTGTATATGACAAGGAAAGCGGTAAAAGGGAGTGTTATTGCCGATCACCCGGCGCACTCATGCTATGGACGATTATGAGCCGTTAGATTTTGATTTTCCCGATGAGGATGTGTTTTCAGCTGAGGAAGGAAAACTAGGATGGTGGACTATGTACTTTGATGGTGCTCGTGAATGTATGTGGTAACTGAGCCAGGGCGATGATAATATCTCCCGACAAGAAACAATATCCAGCTTTCAACTAAATTGCAATTCGGTTGCACTAACAACACAAACCGAGTATGAGGCCTCGCATTCTTGGTTTGGAGACTGCGTTGGAGTTGAATGTAAAGAAGATAGATGTGTATGGGGGACTCAATGCTAATTATTTGTCGTAAAAGGGGAATGGCAAACCAAAGAAGAAAAGCTAATACCCTACCAAGAATACCCTGTCTAAACTAGTCAAGAATTTGAGGAAATAGAGTTCACGCATCTAGGAAGGGAAGGAAATCGCTTTGCGTGATGCCTTGGCTACACTAGCTTCTATGGCTAGAATAGACTTCTGGGCAAAACTTGCAGCCGATACACATTGACATCAGAAATAACCCAGCTCATTGTTGCTCAGTTGAAGGAGAAATAGATGGAAACCCTTGGTACTACGATATCAAGAACTTCATCCAAAATCAGGCTTATCCCATGGGGGCATCAAACATCGAGAAGAAGACTTTGAGGAGATTGGCAATGGATTTTTATCTTGATGGAGAAGTTTTGTATAAGAGGTCATCTGACGGGACTTTGCTGAGATGCCTAGATGGAGTTGAAGCCAGAAACGCATTGCGAGAAGTCCATGAAGGGATCTGCTCGACCCATGCTAGTGGACATATGATGGCTAGGAAAATACAAAGATTTGGTTACTTCTGGATGACATTAGAGAAGGATTGCATTGACTATGTTCGCAAGTGTCATAAGTGTCAGATCTACGGTGACAAAATGAATGCCCCTCCAACCCCTCTATTTAACTTGTTATCTCCCATGGCCTTTTGCGATGTGGGGAATCGATGTGATTGGACCTATCAACCCTAAAGCCAGCAATGGTCATAGGTTCATTCTCGTGGCAATCGACTACTTTACAAAATGGGTAGAGGCCGGGTCATTTGCTCATGTAACACAAAAAGGTGGTAAAGAAGTTTGTTGAGAGAGATTTGATATGCCTAGCACGGGCCACCGTAAAAGATTATAACCGATAATGCAATGTAACTTCAATGGGAAGTTGATAATGTAACTCGTGCTAAATGGAAGATCAAGCATTCAAATTCCTCTCCTTATAGGCCAAAGATGAATGGTGCCGTGGAAGCCGCTAACAAGAACGTCAAGAAGATTGTTCGTAAAAATGGTAGTCACCTATAAGGATTGGCATGAAATGCTGCCGCTTGCCCTTCATGCGTATCGCATCGCAGCTCGGACCTCAACAGAGCCACTCCGTACATGTTGGTGTATGGAATGGAGGCGAGAATGCCTTTAGAGGTAGAAATCCCATCATTAAGAGTATTGATAGACTCGAACTAGATGAAGCGTAATGGGCAAAGGTCGATATGAACAGCTTGAATTTGATCGCGAAAAGAGGTTAGCCGCAATCTGTCATCATCGCTATACCAAAGAAGGATGGCCAGATCATATGATAAGAAAGTCCGACTCGAAAATTCCAAGAAGGCGATTTGGTATTGAAGAAGATATTGTTTGTACCGTGGCAAGATCGGAGTAAATGGGCCCCGAACTATGAAGGCCCTTATATGGTGAAGAAGTCGTTTCTGGGAGGAGCTTTGTCGTTATCTAGAATGGATGGAGAAGATCTAGTCAGCCCGTGAATTCGACTCAGAAAGAAATATTATGCCTGATATTTTGTAATCTTCCTCAATAAGATAAAATTCGGCCATGAATTCTCGTTACAAGAAATTTTTTTCAGCACATGATTTTATAATATTTATTTATGTTTTATCGTTTGACATATTTTTGTGCACCACACCGGGGGCAAAAAAAAAAAAATCATAAAAATGTGATTTTGCATTGAAAGTGTCAATTTGCATAAACAAAACCATGTTTTGAATATTTCTTTAAAGTATATATCGGTTTGAGTTTTTAGACATCGTTAAAGATATTTTAAAAAGGAGATTTCAATGGAGCTAGAAAGGGCCCTATGTGGAACAAAAGTCTCTTCACCCAACCACCCAAATAGTGAAAGTATAGTACGAGAAACATATCCTATGAAGGAAGACCACAACGGACAGGGGGGACCTATGTTTCTATAGAGGTAACAAAAACATGCATATTATTGTCATAACACTAACCTGACAGGAAAGGTGTGGCGAAAGCTGATGTGATTTCGAGTTTTGGAAAATATAGAGAAGCGGGAATCTCGAGTCAAGAAAAATCACTGAGGATGAATTTGAAAATCGATGATAATTGAAGATCGATGTTGCTCGAGACTGGGTCGGTCACCCGTAAAAATGAGACCACGCTAGCCGGGCTCGGTCACCCGTAAAAAATGAGACCACGGGTCGGTCACCCATCAAATGAGACCATGCTAGCCGGGTCTGGGTCACCCGTAAAAATGAGACCACGGGTCGGTCACCCATCAAATGAGACCATGCTAGCCGGGTCGGTCACCCGTAAAAATGAGACCACTGGGCTGGTCACCCGTAAAAAATGAGACCATGCTAGCCGGGCCTGGTCACCCCGAAAAAATGAGACCACGAGTCGGTCACCCATCAAATGAGGCCATGCTAGCCGGGTCGGTCACCCAGAAAATGAGACCACGGGTCGGTCACCCATCAAATGAGGCCATGCTAGCCGGGTCGGTCACCCATCGAATGAGGCCATACTAACCGGGTCGGTCACCCATCAAATGAGGCCATGCTAACAGGGTCGGTCACCCAGAAAAATGAGACCTTGCTAACCGCTAACCGGGTCGGTCACCCAAAAAATGAGACCCTTCATATCTAGCTTGGGTAGGTCACCCAGAAAAGCGAGACCCATATCCTCCATTATGTTTTTCTTTACAACACTTACTATTTAAAGTCTTTTACAAGACTTTAGTCGTAAGCATTGTAAAGAGGGGGCATCTGTTGCTACCCAATTTTTGACTCTTTATTTTTTTATGTTTCAAAAAGTATTTCAAAAAACAGATTTTTGGGTTCAAGGGCGAAATCGAGCAATTTGGAGTTTAATGGCCGATTGAGGGTTAAATCGTGAAAATCAGGAGCCAAGGATCAGTTTAGAAAGTCGCGCAAAGCCAAGGTTGAGTTTGAATTTTTGATGGGATTTAATTGCATAAATTTTTTTTTTCCAATTGGGTGCATTTTTAGAATTTTTAAAGGACCAAATCATATTTTTTACCTTCTTTTGATTTTTTGAAATCTGCATAAAAAAGGAAGCATGCACTGTTCCGGCATGCATTTGCATTGATTTTTTTAGGCATATTGATCACAGCAGATCAATCCAAATTTTCTTCCTTTTTCAAATTGATTTTCTTCCCAATTCATTCTCACTCTCGGCGAAGCAGATCAAGCAAATATTCTTCCCTTTTTCAAATCGATTTTCTTCCCGAATTCAGCTCCATCACAGCAAGGCAGATCGGAATTTCATTTTATTTTTCCCCTAATCAATCGTGATTTCCTTCCCAAATCATCTCCATCGTTATCTCCAGCGTAATCTCCTTCTTAATTTCTATCGATTTGCATAGCTGTCCAGACTTACCTTCCTTGCATTCGAGCCTTCTCCGCTATAAATAGCAGCCTGCACGACGACGAGAGGAGAGAGAATTTTACGTGAGAGATATTGTGTTAAGGACGCAGAAAAATAAGAGAGATCCCCAAGCATTTTTTTGTTTTTTTACTCTGCCTCTCTCTCTAGAACCAGACCTCTGTTTTTTTTTCTTTCTCACTCTCGGTTAACGTCTCCGACCACCAATTCCAGCCAAGCATCACCACCATCGACCACCCATATTGATCCTCAGCATCACCATAAGCCACCCTTCAACCCCATAAACTCATCCATCATCTCAGGCGAAGGAAGAGGCGACGGCAGCCTAGGCAGCAGCAGCCCCTGCAACGTGACAGCAAGCTTTCCGACGACCACTCCGGCCACCACAGGCCACCATTTCCGACGAAACAACGATCAGAAGAATCACCAAGACCTCCTCTACCCAACGGTATAAACAGGTAAGCCTTTCATCACACTCGAAAATTTAGTGCATCACTGTTCATCTTCTCTGTTTTTGCATGCGGGGAGTGATTTGATTCACTCCCCACAGGGTCGGGTCGGGCCGGGTTTTGTGCCCGGCCCGATCATTGAAGGGTGGGCTTTGGCTCGTTGAGGCCGAAGCCCGGCCTAGAGGAGAGGCGAGCCTCGACCCCGCTTGGCTCGCGAGCCTAGCCCGACTTAGAGAGTGGGCCAACAAGCCCAAAATCATTTTGTTTGGGTCGAAGGCCCGTTTCCCATCCGGACGGCCGCGAGCCCAGCCCCCATCTGGGCGGGCCGCGAGCCCGCCTCCCACTTTGAGCAGGGTGGCGGGCCCAGGCCCCATCGAGGTCAGGGCGACACACTCCCACTCCCTATATATATATAAATAAATATATATATATATTAAAATATATATATAAATACAAATTTTAAAAAAAAATATTTTTTATTAAAAAAAAATGTGTTGTTTTTCTTGCATAAGGCCAATACACTAGCATATTTTAAAAAATTGTTTTTTTTCTTTGAAAAAATATATATTATCTTGGGTTTTGAAGAGAAAAATGGAGTTTTAGCATGGATTTCGCAAAGAAAAAAATCATTTCTTGCATTTTGAGATTTTACAACAAGTTTGTAAAATCCAAAGGGTATTGGCCAATATTCAAAAAAAATATAAAAATCTTATTTTTTTTTCTTTTTTGGGAATTTATTATTCACCATCGGTATTTGGATAAATAAATCCTAAGGGGTTAATATCCAAAATATCCCAGTGGGAATGATATGCTATTATTCACCATCGGTATTTGGATAAATAAATCCTAAGTGGTTAATATCCAAAATATTCGGCGGGAATGATATGCTATTATTCACTGTTGGTATTTGGATAAATAAATCTTAAAGGGGTTAATATCCAAAATATTCGGCGGGAATGATATACTATTATTCACCATCGGTATTTGGGTAAATAAATCCTAAGGGGTTAATATCCAAAATATTCGGCGGGAATGATATGCTATTATTCACTGTTGGTATTTGGGTAAATAAATCCTAAGAGGTAAATATCCAAAATATTCGACGGGAATGATATGCTATTATTCACCATCGGTATTTGGATAAATAAATCCTAAGGGGTTAATATCCAAAATATTCAGCGGGAATGATATCCCATTCGCCATTTATTTAACATATGTTTTTTTTCAAAGCCATAGCAAATCGTAAGCAAACCAAAACGTCAAGCAGCTTACCTTAGGTAGGGCGTACTAGGGGTGCTAAAACCTTCCCTTTACGCAACCAGTCCCTTACCCTAGAATCTCTGAAAGACCAGTTTTAGGTTTCCTAGTAACCATTAATACTAGGTGGCGACTCCCCTTTTCAAATAGAGAAACCATCCCGACATTTAATCCCCCGATCACGGGGACGAGTCGCCACAATGCCGCATCATTAAAAAAAATTTTTGGGGTGCGACATTATGTCTAATAACTTTGTCATGAAAACTATTTTTGTGATAATAATAATAGGCATGTGCAAAAAAACCACCATATAAGATTTTAAAAAAAAAATCACAAAGGTTTATATAAAAAGAGCACTTGCTAATGTTTAACAAATATTATTATGAAACTAAGTAAAATATTATAAAAAGAGCACCTGCTTCCTTTGCTAAAAAAAATTGTTTTAAAATTTTTGTTTTTAAAAACTACTTTTTACTTAAAAATATATTAAAATGATATATTTTTTATTTTATAAAATTTATGTTTGACATCAATATATAAAAATAATTTAAAAAAACTATTTTTTTAATTAAAAAGTTAAAATATATATATATTTTAAAAATATTTTTGAAACGTAATGTCAAACACCTTAACAAAACTTAGTGAACTTATATCTAATTTTAAACCTTTAATCAACCCTCCCCCAAATTAAAAAAAATAAAAAAAATTGAGCCCTTATATATATATATATATATATATATATATATATATATATATATATATATATATATTTTATTTTTTAAATGAAGTGCTTGTTTGTGAGTGTGGTTGATATTGTTTTTGAAAATATTTTTTATTCAGAAATATATCAAAATAATATTTTTTATTTGATAAAAATTATTTTTGAGTTTAAAACACTATTTTTTAATTTAAAATGAAAAATAAAATATTTTTTTTTTATTTTTTTAAATAATTTTAAAATACAATATTAAACAATGCCAAAGAGATAAATATACCTCAATGGAAAAATCTTTCATCAAACAAAATTCCTTGACACGAAACTCATTTTTTTCCCAACTAGCCACTTTTTTTCTCCTCCATTGTTTTGGTGACACACTCTCTCAACTCCTAACTTCATTGATTGAAACATGAATAAAAAGCATTAAAACATAAAAAAAAATAAAGTTTTGAATTATACAATAAAAGACAAAAACTTAAAAAAAACAAAAAAGACAAAAACTTCAAAATCGACGTATTGTATAAAAAGTAACATATTTTTTAATTTTTTAATATTAACATGAAAAACAACCAAGCAAATTAATTTAACGTAAATAGTTTTGAAAGCAAGTTTTTTACAGGTCGAAATTTGAAAAGAAGTTGAACTAATAACTTGTGGTTACCATAAAAATAAAGAAAACGGACCCGAATTTTTGAGGTTCCATTGGCAAACGCTGTCGTCTGGCTCAAGGGTTACATGACTTAGTCCTCTCTACCCTCCATTTCTCCATAGCCGCCACCCCACTATTCGCAAAAGAGTGAAAAGAATAATAAAAAAAGGCATGATACCCTCCTGCTTAACCCTACAGCTAACTCCATTTTTTCCCTCCCCATTACTCCCCGTCAATCGACTCTCTCTGCTATCCTCCTCTACTTTCCCTGCCTTTGCTGGTTAGCCTTCTCTCTCCCTTTCGATTCACTTTGCTCTTTCATGGTACTTCGTTTTATTTTTTTCTTTAATTTTTAATTACTGTGAAAAAAGACAGCGAAATCTAGAAGACTTGCTTTTGCAGCAACTAAGGCGCCCTCAATTTCAACCATGGCAGCTGTATGTCTATTCTGCAACTTCTTTGACATAGAATGGTGAATATTTTATACAGTGTCTAATATTTTTAGAAGAAAATGTTCAGGAACAAGAGAATGTTGGAAATTTAAAGCGAAAATTAGCAAAATTATTTCAACTATCACTTGACGCAACAGTCCCAGGTGAGCCTGATATCGAGCCGCAGGTTGCTGCTTGCACTGCCAAATTTGGGGACTACCAATGGTACTACAAACACTACTCTAGAATTGTTGTTTTGCTGTGATTAGTTATAATATTTTAATTCCAAAATGTTATGGTATTTACTGCAGTAATAATGCGATGGGACTGTGGTCGAAAATCAAAGGCCGCCCAGGGATTGAATTTAGGGGACCCCCAGCAGTTGGACAGGCATGCTTTGTTTTTTTTTTCCTGTAAAATATTTTTGTTACTTATTTTTTGAAAAAATATATATGGTCAACTTTTCTGTTCTTGTGTGATGATTTTCCTTTTTATTGTTTTTGACAGGCTATCATGAAAAATCTTCCCCAGTCAGAAATGATAGAATCATGCTCCGTGGCCGGTCCTGGATTTGTGAATGTTGTGCTGTCTAAAAATTGGATGGCTCAGGTTCTTGGAAATTGTCCAATTTTTTACTTGTTTTTGGTTTTCAATGCTTTACATTTTGTGGTCAATTTCATTTTTTTTTCCTTTTTCTTTCAATTCTTAGAATGTACATCTGCAATGTTGATATCGCATCAATGGTTCTGATATTACTGGCATAGATTACTTAGGTTCTTTTGTTGTGGCTGCAGAACATTCAAAAGATGCTAGTTGACGGTATTGAGACTTGGGCACCAAAACTTTCCATTAAGAGAGCTGTAGTTGACTTTTCCTCACCCAATATTGCTAAAGAAATGCATGTTGGCCATCTGAGGTCTACTATTATTGGTGACACTCTAGCAAGCATGCTTGAATTTTCAAATGTTGAAGTTCTTAGGCGAAACCATGTTGGTGATTGGGGGACACAGGTTAATTCTGATCTCTGATACTCTGTAATCAATGCAATTTTATTTCCCTTGCATGATAAAAGCTTCAGTGGTTCATGTTTTTTCTGTAACTTTTCATTAACTTATAGACCGTCTGTATCATTTATCTCTGGTATATCTCATAGTAAATAAAGATCTTCTGTATCATTTATCTCTGGTATATCTCATAGTAAATAACACAGATGACCTGTATTTTTTGTTGGTATTGAGAATATTGTTTGAATAGATGCTGTTGATGCTCAGAAGATTCTTACTGTCTGCTTGGTTTCCATAAGGCTTGGCAGTTTCTAATGTATACTGCTTTTGGCCCCTCTACCAGCAACATCTAGCTAACAAATTTGCTATGTGCTTTGCAGTTTGGTATGTTGATTGAATTCCTCTTTGAAAAGTTTCCAAACTTTGAAGATGTTAATGAAACAGCCATTGGTGATTTACAGGTGATTCATAACACTGTAGATCTATCAATTATGAAAGTTAGAGAGTTGAAGTGGGGTTTCCTCACCTTGCCTCTAGATATGCCAATGATTTATACACATTAAATCCCAATTCTAGGAGTTGATTTGATAGTAACTTGACTAATGCCATGTTTAGGCATTCTATAAGGAATCAAAACAGAGGTTCGATGTAGATGCAGAATTTAAGGACAGGGCACAAAAAGCTGTTGTTCGCCTTCAGGTAAATTGATTACAATTGACTCTAGGGATTCATAAGTCTGACATCCTGTGTTGTATCTTTGGAATCTAAACTTCTGATGTTTAAGCATTGAATTACATCCATTTGTACACAGAGTGGAGAGCAAATGTACCGAAAAGCATGGGCACAGATATGTGAAATTAGCAGGAGGGAGTTTGATCAGGTCTATCAACGACTTGGAGTTCATCTAGAGGAAAAGGTATATTTTAGCTTTTTGTGTAATGCCTCTGAGGACACCAACATGAAACATTTTTAACTGCGCAAACGTTTAGCACAGGGTGATTTGGGATTATCTAGTTGCTGTTCATCCTACTTATTTAATCTCTATCAAGATTTGATGTTATATATATACTATTTACACACTCTTCCTTGTTTGCAGGGAGAAAGCTTTTACAATCCACATATTCCTGGAGTTATTGAAGCACTAACTAATCAAGGATTAGTTGAAGAGAGCAAAGGTGCTCGTGTGATATTTATTGAAGGGATTAACATACCACTTATTGTGGTGAAGAGTGATGGTGGCTACAATTATGCTTCAACTGATATGACTGCTCTATGGTTAGTATTCCTGCTTTGCCCATGGGCTTTATACATATTTTTAGCTAACTGATTCAGTTTATTAATCATTGTATATAGGTATCGCCTTAATGAAGAGAAAGCTGAGTGGATTATTTATGTTACTGATGTTGGCCAACAGCAACACTTTGATATGGTGTTCAAAGTATGTATCATTTGCATATCTTTTCTGGTGTATCATGATTGATTTTGCTCTTAATCTCTGTGTTACTTTTTATTTACCATATAAAAGTTCTTTTTTTCCCTTTTCATTTGTTACCTCTAAATGTCAATATTCATAACTGGTTATTTATTTCAAAATTTCTCTGTGCTGCTCCTATAAATACTTGGGGTAGTGCTATTTTTAATTTGTGACTGGATGTAGGAGGTCTAACGTTCTTTTTGCTACCTGATACAGGCTGCCAAACGTGCAGGTTGGTTCCCAGCTGATGATAGGCAGTATCCTAAAGCTAGCCATGTTGGTTTTGGTCTTGTTCTTGGAGAAGATGGGAAACGATTTAGAACTCGCTCTTCTGAAGTGGTTCGGTTAGCTGATTTACTTGATGAAGCCAAGACTCGCAGCAAAGCAGCTCTTATTGAGCGGGGTATGATAACTCGAATGATCTTTGATGAACATTTGTTAAATTTTACATGTCTGCCTTGTAACACAGGTTTCTTTATCTTCCTTATATTTGTACATGGAGTGGTTCATGTCATTTCATGATGAATTGCTTCCACTTGGCCTTTTTCTTAACTTTGAGAGTTTGGAGATGTGCTCTATATCCTTGACAGGTAAGGCTGCAGAGTGGACTGAAGAGGAGCTTGAGCAAACTGCTGAAGCAGTTGGTTATGGTGCTGTGAAGTAAGCTGTATATTCTATGTTGTCTTGACTTTTATTTAGCAGTCTATCTAGTCATCAGAATCATCATCACTGGTTGATTTGTTGGTGCCTGTTTGCTTACATGTGATGTGATTGAGAAACTTGGAGAAATATGGGTCGGGGGCTATGGAAGAGAGAGTTCAGGATTCGTGGTTGAGACTTGGTCAAGAATAATTAGATTTGATGGGAAAAAGATAAATATATGAATGAGAACAAGCTGAAGGAGTTCTGGCTGCAGGAAAGGGCATTTTGTTTAGTTAATCAAAGTGCATTTAAATTTCAATAATAATGATGATTTGGGGTTTTGAAAGTGAATCAATCTGACAAATCAGGAGTTATAATAGTTTGAAGGAAACTTTGTTTCACTTTGATTATGAGGGTTTGCTGTATAACACCAATAAGCTATCATCACTGGCAAAATGATACCATACTTAACTTCTGTAGCCTGGTTTGCATATGACTTGACTTTCAAATGATTAGAGCTTAGTTTTAAGAGGTGTATCAGGAGTTTCTGACCCTAGAAAAAATTATGTTGCCAAATCTGAAAACTAGGTGAAACTAAGCCTGCTCAATGTTTTTATGAGGCTGCATCATCTATAATATCATGAAGAATAGTTATTATCAGTACTTGCTCGGATGTTTTGTCTCCAGAATTGAATCAGTTTGCAAGATGTTCCATTTCCATTTGCACCATTGTTTTGTGGTATGATTATGGTCCAGCACTAGAATATCAATGCCTGCTTTGACAATGTCAAATCTTTAATATTTAATGGCAGGTATGCTGACCTGAAGAACAACAGATTGACCAATTACACATTTGATTTTGATCAAATGCTCAACGATAAGGTGAAAATGCCATATCCTGCTTGCTTGTTACTGTGTGAGGTGGTTATTATATGGATAATTGCTTGTTATTGAGGAATGAGGACCACTCTTGTCTCATTTTTTATTATTTTGTTGCTCACTTGTTCCCTTTTTCTTACCTTTGAAAATTTGACCAGGGCAATACTGCTGTTTATTTGTTGTATGCACATGCTCGGATCTGTTCAATTATCAGGAAATCTGGCAAGGACACAGAGGAGCTGAAGAAGGTAAATATTCATCTTAGTTGAATACTGTGCCCAACTGTTTCCGTTACTGTTACATTTCAGTATTCATTGACATATGAACATCTTTTTTTCTTTCTGTGATTATGACAACCACTGATGAATACTTGGAGTCTATGTCACAAGACTCATTTTAGAAGCTACTTGTTGTAATCAGTTTTAATCTTGGGTGTTTCAACGCTACTAGTGCAATACTGAATCTTGCGATTGAGAATATATTTCAATAGTTGTGCCGCTTGCTAGTTTATTGCTAATCTGCTCACCCAAATTTCTTGTAAAACCACAATTAGGTGTCTGTTGCAAAAATGTTAATCTATGTGTTTTAATTTTCTATTGGAAGGTTTGACATTTGACTTTATGATTTGCCCACATAATGTTTGGTTACATGGTTATTGATTTCTCCTGAGCTAGTGTTGAGGCATCAAGGTATCCTTGTGCTTCTTATTTTGTTGCTTTCTTGAAAGTTTTTCCTCACATGGGATGATGCAGCTAGATAATTCTCTCCATGAGAGAATTGGTGGTTAACAATCTCAATTTGTGAACTTTGATGTCATGTTTTGCTTCTCATATCTGTTCTGATCATGCAGACTGGGAAGATAGTGTTGGATCATGCTGATGAACGTGTATTGGGGCTTCATTTGCTACAATTTGCCGAGGCAAGACAAGTTTTTACAGAACCAATCTGTCCTTTACCCGTTTTAACTTGCTTTGCTTTCATTTTATTGATCATCTTGCAAATTTTGAGTGTATCAATTCATTTATAATTTTGTCCCGTGCAGGTTGTTGAGGAGGCCTGTTCTAATCTACTGCCAAATGTGCTGTGTGAATACCTCTATAATTTATCTGAAAACTTCACAAGATTTTATTCCAATTGCCAGGTATGATTAAACAATGATTGTGTCTTCATACCAATGGAAAAGACATTCTCTAGATATTTAAAAAATATTTTATGGAAAATTGTGCAGGTTGTTGGTTCAGCAGAAGAAACAAGTAGACTCTTGTTATGTGAAGCAACAGCTGTGGTGATGAGGAAATGTTTTTTCCTTCTTGGTATTAAACCTGTTTACAAGATCTAAAATCACATATCCCTGATGAAGAGTTCTACTACTTAATTGTACGTTCAGAATTGTATAGAACCCTAATGGCAGATTTTGTTGGACGAATTCAATGTGCAATTGATGAAGCATCAGGTTTTCCATTTCTACTAGATAGTAGCACTTGTTACGCCGCGCCGCAAGTTGGGTCAAACTTTTTTTCCTTGCATAAAAAAATTATGACCACCTGACAATAAAAAAAATAAATTCTAGCTAATGAAGCTTAATTTT
Source organism: Salix suchowensis (assembly GCA_029030765.1). Taxonomy (NCBI): domain Eukaryota; kingdom Viridiplantae; phylum Streptophyta; class Magnoliopsida; order Malpighiales; family Salicaceae; genus Salix; species Salix suchowensis. The sequence continues at coordinate 14,581,086 of CM054981.1, forward strand.
ACTAACTTGCTCTCAAAGATAACATAAAAAAAAAAAAAAAAAGTTAAAAATAAGAAAGTTAAATGATATTTTTATTTATAGAAAAAATCAATGCCTAGAAAAAATTGCCAAGAGTAAACAATTTAATACTCGAACAATATTAATCAAATATGGTAAAATAAATAAATAAAAACAATAATTAGGGCTAAATTGAAAAACAAGATAGATTAAGAAAATGGTACCAAAAAAAGTAACTAAAAGAACAAGTGTCAAAATTGAATAAAATAAAATAAATGAAATAAAATGTCAAAGGACAATAAAAAAAGAAGAAAAATTAAGAAAAAAATATAATAAAATAGAAATAAAAAATAAGAACTAAAATTGGATTAAAAAATTTAATGCTATAAAATGATAAAAGATGAAATTGAAAAATAAAAATCAAGAAAAATATAAAACATAAAAAAGAGCAATAAAAAGTAAAATTTTCAATAAAAAACAATTTAAAACTTAAATAACGTGGATCAAATATGTTATAAAAAAATAAAAGAAATAATTAGGGACTAAATTGGAAAACAAGATAAATTAAAAAATGGTAAAAAATTGAACTAAAAGAGTGAGTACCAAAATTGGATAAAAATAAATTAAATAAATGTTGTAGGAAAAAATAAAATATAAAAGATTGAGGAGTGTAATTTGAAAAAAATAAATACAATAAAATGGTTAGGGACAATAAAAATAAAAAAAAGTACAAAACATAAAGAAAAAGCAACGAAAATAGGAGGAACAAATTGGTACAAAAAATCAAATGGAATAAAATAATCAGGGATGAAATTAAAAAAGCATGAAAAGCAAAATAAATATTAATAAAAAGCATGAGGGACAAAATCAGTAAAATTACAAATTGGAGGATACAATTGTGTTTTAGAAGGGTTGAATTGAATTTCAAGGGCACGAGAGAAAAAAACTTCACAACTATCCAACCAAAAATTTTTTATGATCTAAAATTCAAAAACCCATAAAATTTGTACAGAAAAATTATATCATAACTTATAATTTGATGATTTTTTCTATAACTACATGGTTTAGAACATTACACTTCATATCCTATAATTTATAAATTGTACAACACATTACATCCATGAAAAAAAAGTCAGCAAAAAAGTTGGGATTATTTACAAAATTTCCATTTTATCTCAATTAATAGCTAAAAAAACATCGTTATATTGCCGCCACCCCTTTTGTTTTTGCCAAATATAAACCTTTAGCCAACATATTTAGCTATATAGTCCCTTTAAGATTAATGATAGTTTGACATCGACAACCATTTCTTCTATCTTTCCTCACCTAGATTTTCATGTCAACCTTGTAAAAAATCAAGAACAACCTCTTAATTTGTTGATTTTTTTAGATTGATCCCTTTTGTTTTTATTATGAATCTTTATCTTAAATAATTTATAAAATTGGAGTGCCTTTATAATTTCACCCATCTTATTTTTTTTTTCATCTTTCAAATATGATCTATTTTCTTTTGATTGTTATTTTGTTTTTTAAATCACCTTTTAAATTGATTTTGTTTTGTGATTTCACTCTCCTTTGTTTTTTTATTTCCATCAAATTTGATTCATAATCTTTTTATTGTCATTTTTTTTTTGCTTAGACAAGTTTGTTATATTAGTTCATAATAAACTTTGTTTGGACCAAAATCCAAGGTTTCAATGGTTGCGAGTTTCTAAGATTTGACGAGGTTTATGAAATTTGTCTGTTTTTGTTGGATTTGTTTTCCCTTGTCAAAACTTCTTTTTTCCCATTTCATCACTCACTATTTATTCAATTTAAGACCAAAGATTTTTTAGATCACTTTTTATGAAAAAAAAATTGGTCTTGAAAATAAACTAGTTATCTCATGCCTTTTTTTTATTGTTCCTTTTTTGGGTTTTTTGGCTAATTCTTTAGTTTATTTTTATGACTCCTTCCTTTACTATTTTTTTTTTTTTAATTTTTACCATGCTAGAATTCATTTTCTATTTCATATCACTTTTATTTTTTAAATTTTATTTTTATTCTTTTAATTGCTATTTTTTTAATTTGAGATAATTTTTTAAAATTATTTTTTTTTATTCTTTTTCTCTAGACAATTGATTTTGAAAATAACCGAGTTTTTTCCTTGAATCTTTTTAATTGTTTCTTTTCGTTGAACTTGCTATAACTAATCATTATTAAAGTGGTTAGAAATTGAGCTTCTTGATTAAGCTAAAATTTAGAATATAATGGGTTATGTGATTGATATAATTTTCCAGGTTTAGAAGGTTCACATAAGTTTTTTTTTGTTTTCCTTCTTTATTTTTTTTCCCAGTTTTATCATTCATAATTTATATCATTAGTAACTAGACTTTGTTTTTTCTCTCCTTATATGCCTTACATTTGATATATTGAAAATTGATCTTCATGCTTCTTCTTTTCTCATTCCTTCCAATTGGTCTTTTTTTATTGCTTTTCTTCTTATAAAGCTATCTTATGTTCATTGCCAATAAGTTTGAGTTAGCTTGCTTTAACTAGATTTCTTTATTGCTCTTTTTTTTCCTCTTAATTTTCTTTTGTAATTTCACCCTTGAATATTATGATTTTTTATACTCCAAATGTACTCATGTTGCTCTTTTTTTTCAACCTTTTTTTTTAATTTTATTTATTGTTGTTACATTATTTTTATTCAGGTTATTTAAATTTCTAATTGGTTTGATGACGTGAATTTTAAAAAATTTCCTTAGAATTTTTTTATGTAAGAAAAAACATTGAATTGCTCTCGAAGATCATCCACAAAATTAATAAACATTTAAAAGGAGGAAGGGGTTTTACTATACTCCTCCTCACATAAAACTATTCACTTGAATAATATTTTTTATTTCTTTCACCTTTTCCTTCTAGTCTATATTTTTAATTTTTTTATTTTATTTTTCAACATATATTGTGAATGAAACTATATATTTGTTTTTCAATTTACTTTTTATTAGTTTATCCAAAACTCATGATTATATCACGAGTTTGATGAGTTAACTTGGTGTACTCAAGTTTTTTTGCCCATTCCTGATTGACCCCCCCTTTTCTCAATTTCATCTTCCAAATTACACTTTATGATTTATTTTTGTTTAGTTTCTATTAGTTTATCTCCTTCTCATGATCCGAGTTACAAGTTTGACATATTAACTTTGATTGACATAAGCTATTTTTTTTATGTCTTTTCTATTGTTTTGTTTTTTAATTTTATCTTTCAACACTAGGTTGATTGATAACTAGACTTTATAATTTATTTTGTTTTGCATTTCATTTATTCATCCTTGTCTCATAACCTAGGTCATGAATTTGATAGGTTAACCCGATTTACTCGAATTATCTTATTAAGTCTTTTTTTTATTTGGTTTTTTCTTCAGTTTTATCCTTCAATATTGAATTTATTGGAAACTCAATTTCATAATTTATTTTGATTCACTTTTTATAATGTTATCATAATCTCATGATTTAATATTCATACTAGGAGATTAACCCAAATCAATCCAATATGCTACTGTCTCAATGTTTATTAAGAAATCTCATTTTAAATATTTATTTTGAATCGAACTATGTTTTTACTAATTATAATCGAACTATATTTTTATTAATTATCAGATTGCCTTTGGACCAACCAAGACCATGTCATATTGAATCAATCCCCCCACAACTTATTTTTTCTACTAAAAACATTTAGCAATACCAAAATATTTTTTTATGTTAAAAATTATTTAATTCAAATCACAACATAGCTCATGTTAATTATCTAGTGAGGTCTATAACAAATCTGATCTCCGTAGATATATCTAGACGTCAAAAATTTATTGCTTATGCATTGAGTTATCTAGTGCCCAACACATAACCTAACCTAGCCTAGCCTCGTGAGTATTTAAAAATATGGTAATAATTGATTTTTAAATTATTTTTCATTTAAAATATATTAAAATTATATTTTAGTTTGTTTTTTTATAAATATTTTTGATAACAACATAAATAATAGCAATAATAATAATATGTAAAAAGCAATTTTTTTTTTACAAAATAGTACCTTCCAACCAAACACCGTTTGAGACAGACGAGAGGTTCGTGGTCTTTCTATTACTATTTGTCTTTTGGGGAGTATAATTAAAGTTGTTTTTGAAAATATTTTTTATTTAGAAATGCATTAAAATGATATTTTTTTTTTATTTTGAAAAATTATTTTTGTATCAACACATGAAAATGATCTAAAAACTAAAATACCAAAAAAAATTAATTTTTAATTTAAAATAAAAAATAAAAAATTTACTTTTTTTTCATTGTTTTTTGAAACGTGTTGGCTCACTTTCCTTGCTTATCTCTTATCTTTCGACGTTAACTCCAACGGTAACGTAAAGAAACGAAACATTTCCATCTACGAGGTTAGAGATTTGAGTTAAAAGACAACACAAACACAAACACCGAGCAGGAATTAATGGTTTCGGATTCTTCGAACGCAGTACCATCAGCATCGACATCAACACCATCGACACCAAATGGGAAGCGGAGTAGAGATGTTGAAGACGAGGTCTACCTTGACAATCTCCATTAATTCTCACAAGCGTTACCTCAGTGAGGTTTGTCCCTTTCTTTTCTTTTCTGTAACCTTTTGAATTTTCTTTTCTTTATTTCTTTTGCTGACAACTGGCCACCCTTTTCCTCTTGATCTGGCTTTTATTAATCTTTCTCGTTATACTTTTTTTAATTTTCTTCATCCTTTCTCTGGGGTTTAATTTTGGGCTGAAAAATTGTTAACTTTTTTGGTTGCAGATAATGGCATCTAGTTTGAATGGATTAACGGTCGGAGACCCCCTCCAGGAAAATCTTATGGAATCTCCTGCCAGGTCTGCTGACACCATGTTTTTTGCCCGGTGATTTTTTACTTTTTTATTTTTATCACTCATGATACTAAAATGATGAAGTTTTGAGGCACAAATATTTTGGATTGCACAAGCACTTTACTAAAATCACAACCTGATAAGTTCATATTTCAGGAAACAGGAAGTTGTCATTTGATAGCCATAATCATTGATGGACTCAGGCTGTTGTTTATATATATTGAGAGATGTTGGTTGACTGTGGTTCATAACACTTTTGTGATTTAGAGTAAAGAGTTTCCTTCTAAGTAAATACTCTCGATATATATGAATTGATTTCATATTTAAGTTTTTGGGAGCATGGCCTGATTCATGTTCGTAGATAATTTATTCGAAAGATTCTCTTCTACCTTGAATTGTGCCACAGGCTGATAAGTCTTCATTTTCTGCTCTGGCTGGCTGATCGAGAGTTTAGTTTAGTTTAGTTTAGTTTAGTTTATTATCTACCTAATGTAAATAATAATTAACTTTTGCCCCCCCCCCACTATAAAAACAAATAAACCCTAAGTCATCTTCAGACAATCCCTTCCTTCTCTTGCGGCGCCTCTCTCTGCGTAAAACAAACCCTTCTCTCTCGGCATGTAACAAAGTCGTCCCCTTCAGAACAGCTCGTCCACGAGCTGTGGGTGTGATCTTCGCAGCTTGTCGGCGTCTTCCCCTCTCCGTTCTTCATCTGATTCAAACTCCAGCCCTTCTTGTCCCAGATCAGGCTCATAACAGAGCCTCTTTCTTTCAAAAGAACTCGCCCACGAGTTCGGGGCCTGTCGACGAAGCTCATTAACATCAACCCAGCTCGCATCTTCCTCATTCGAACCTTCCCACTGAACCAAGATTTCAGCTCCTGCCCTATTCCCTTTCTTATGAGTCTTTTAATTGGTAAGGGGTATTGTTTTTGGAATTTTTGGTTGTTTTGGGTGGTATGGGTATTCTGTGGGGGTGGAAGTTTTGGAAAGGTATTTTGTGCAAATAGGAGCAATTCTTCCCGCTTCACCAACACTTCATCTTGGTAATTTGAAAAGGCAGAAGCCAGATCCTGTATACTGCTCACAATTGCATTATGTATTTCTTGTCCTCCATTTAGACAGAGCCTAAACACCTCCAGGAGCAAAGAAATTTCTTCTTCGTTTGGTGCTTCAAGAATCATGGACATTGATAAGCCTTCTAGAGCCTGACTTTAGAGAAAAACATCATGGAAAGTCACTGGTTCTCCCCCAACATCAGAATCATAATACAGAACCATGGGCAGTGATGTGTTACGTGGGCTGCCCGTTGAGAAATCAGGGCCAACAGTTTGCTCAACGGATGTCTGTTCATCCTCCGCAAAACCTCCAGATAACTTTTCAAATTGTTTGAGCACAACCACTTGACCAGCTTGGTGAACGACAGAGTCGGCGTAGGTTTTGACTGCTCGGGTCAGGTTGTTCTTGTTCCCTACTTCCACTGCCTTGCTCACGGCCGATTTCAGGATCCATTCACTGGGATCACCTCCATCAGAACGAGGGAAGTCCAATCGTAGCGTCCTAGCTTGAATCCCCCGTGCCCTTTAAAAAGAGGATTAGCCTGCATCCTTGTATTTTGAGAAGTCCATTCTCCTGCGTTCCTTCGGCTGGTGGTTTGTACCAAGCTATCATAGCTTGATGCTAATTTATTGAGCTGCTGGAGTATTTTTTCCATAAGCACCCTTTGCTTGGTTTGTTCTTCTGTTGCTCCTTGTAATTGCTTAACAGTTTCCGCAAGTTGGGACATTGTGGTGCTTTTTTGCCATGGTCGCTGGAAGGATGGCTCTGATACCACTTGTTAGATGCTGGATAATTTGGTAGAGTTTTGATAGAATGATAAATATTGGCAATTGAAGGAGCCAGGGCCTCCACTTGAATTAATATTCAATTTCGGGAATTTTCTTGTTGTCTATTAATTGGAAATGCTGAGCCTAAATAGGCTGGAATTACAAGTTAATTAACTCCCCACATCAGATAACCTCCCATTACAATAAACTGAAATACATAAATTAAATAACAGTCCTTATACTAGAATTGAATTGCATCCCGGTCCCTAATGTAAATAATAATTAACTTTTGCCCCCCACTATAAAAACAAATACACCCTAAGTCATCTTTAGACAATCCCTTCCTTCTCTTGCGGCGCCTCTCTCTGCGTAAAACAAACCCTTCTCTCTCGGCATGTAACAAAAAACTACAAAAAGGGAAACCATTGAGATTAAAGCTTCGACCCTCTGTCAAAACACAAAATCGACCCCTCCCTCCCTCTCTAAACCCCAAAGCTCTCTCTACTCTCAAGCGCTGGACAGAGAACATAAGAGACTGAAGAAATCGTTGGCCTCCTTCTTGGTGATATTGAGGTTTTTTTTGCATAATAATTAAGCTTCACCTTTTCAATTCATTTGTTTTATGATTGTATTTTTATGTAATGTGCCTAACCAGGAAAACTAATTATTTAGCCACTTCGAGGGGGCTAAGCCTCCTATATACGATTCTTGATAATACTTTTCTGATGCCTTTCATTAAAATAAATGAAACTATAAATAGACATTACAAATGACAACTTCTGGATAATAACTGTACTACTCCCACTACTCCCAATGCATAACCCATATAATAACCCACTAGATAATAATTGCACACTCCTTACATAACCCATCGCACTACTCCCTACATAACCCACACAATAACCCACTAGATAATAGCCGCACTACTCCCTACTAACATTACCATGCGGACACGTTCGCATAACTTCCCACTTAATCACTCAACCCACTGGTCCCATAACATTTTATCGGTGTGTGTTTCTTACGTCGTGTTCTGGGGTGATTCTTTGAAATTGTGTAATGCTTTTTAACTACTTGTTTAAATGGATAAATGGAGAGGGAATTGATTATTTTTCTTAGTTCCGGGGTTTTGATGGGGATTTTAGGAATCTGCTCAAAAAAATTGCCATTCACTAAACCATTTCAAATTGCTATTGTACGTGAAAAACATTAGAAGATCAAACATAATACAAGGCCAGACATAGATGAGCTAAAATCCATACCACCCCCAATAACTAAAATGATCTCTCCAATTGCTCGGATATATTCATGCAATAAATCACGCGAATAAAATGAAGTACAAAACACTAGATTCTAATTATTTGAGAACAGACAATATCCTATCAGTAACACTGAACATAACTTCTATAATAAAACCATTAAAGTGCTAATGAGTTTATAACTATGCCAAAAAAAAATACAAATGCAAGGCATGATATAAAACAACATAAAAATCATCCTTAAATCAAACAGCAGCCACAAATTCTTACTAATATCCATCTCTGAGACCACCAAACTTCTCTTGACCAGCTTGTATCCCGAAAGAATAGAATCTAATTTTTCCACAGTAAGTGAAGAAATCCAAAGGATGAACTTCCACACCAATAGTTGCTGCATCCATTGCAAAAAAGACTCAATAACTTCCACACCACAAAACCGACTAATAAAAAAAACACAAGATTCAAATAAGACAACAAAATTTATAAAACTCACGCTCATATTTCTTCTCGAACTCGCCAGTAAGATGCCTTTTCACAAATGTTGTTTTCCCTGCATTGTGCAAACACCCAAAAGCCAAAAATCAATATCACAGAATTTAATAAAAAAAAACCCAACACCCCAGATCTAAAACTGTCATAAATCAAAACCCTAAATCCCTTCAAGCAAAATAAATGTTTTTTTCCTATTTTTATCAAAAATATCAAAACCCAAACAACACCAAAAAAACAGGGAAAATATGTAGGAATGGCTCTGCATGTCAAGAAAAGCCATTTTGGCTGCCCATTTGGCTCTCCCGTTGGAGCCCTAAAAAGATTGAAAATAGCCAAAAATTCAAAATTTTAGCTTTGGCTGTCCATTTGCCTCTCCCGTTGGACTTGCTAAGGTCTACACCTTATTAGATACACCAAAAATCCGATTATCTAAAAATACTTAGTAGATCATATTTAATTAGATTTCACTTTATTTAACAGTTCTTAAACACATAATTATTCTCATATAAGCCCAATATTGTTTTAATGATCCAACAATCTTCCACTTGGACTATATGTATAACCTTATAATTATGCTTTGAAAAATAGCCAAAATGAACTCAATCTTTATTGTTATTAACAAATGTATCTATAACCAATCCGGTCAAGTAATCATACCAGCGTAGGATCAAAGCGGTCTTCGTTACAATTTCTGTAACTTAACCGATCAAAGGTCACGTATGCCAATATTACTAAATGACAAGGATCGTGATGTGGATGTGTAGCATGAAAATTTCATGCAATATGATCTTAATATGTATATTTTCAACTGGTCCACCCTTAAATCTTAGTGAAATCAAACCATACTAAAATCAGAGTGTAAATAAAACAAAATCTTTATTTCTGCAGAAAATAACCTCATAAATGTCTATATATATATATATATATATATATATATATATAGAGAGAGAGAGAGAGAGAGAGAGAGAGAGAGAGAGAGAGAGAGAGAGAGAGAGAAAGATCTAAAATTATAAACTCCATTTAAAATTGAATATTATCAATTGTCAAAATACTCATACGAGCAGTGTGCTCATGAAATATTTTGGTTGACAATCCCTTAGTAAGTGGATTCACAACCATGGAGTTTGTACCAATATGCTCTATAAATAACTGTCCACTCTGAACTTTTTCTTTAACAATCAGGAACTTGATATCTATCTACTTCGACTTCAATGAGCTCTTATTGTTAATGGAGTATAAAATTGTTGACCTATTGTCACAAAATAACTTTAATGGTCTTTCAATATTATCCACTTCGTGCAGCCCTATGACAAAATTCTGCATCCATACTCCATGATTGAATGCCTCATAACATGCTATGAACTTTATTGCCATGGTGGAATAGGCTATAAATTACTATTTAGCACTCTTGATATATTTTTAGCTTGATTATTAACTTGGTTATTTTGAGTCTTAGGTTTTTTGGTAGGAAATTAAAATTAAATTTGAAGTTGGTGATTTGGGATGAAAAGGATGAGGTGTAGTAGTTCTGGAAGTGATTTTTTTGCCTTGTAATCATCTTCAATGTGATCGACATCTTTTTTTCCCTTCAAACCTTTTTTAGTGGGCTTAGAGATTCTACCACTCTTTATCCCTTGCTTCATATGCTCGGTAATGACTATAATGTTAGTGAATTGTTGTGCTAAACTACCCATCACATGCTTGTAGTTTGATATCATAAATGTATTTGTAAATAGGGTAAAATGTATTTGTAAATAGGGTAATCATGTTCTTATTTAAAAGTAAAAGATGTAGTTATATAACCATGTCCCTCAAATTAAAAAACAAATATATACAAAAAACGGAATTAAGAGACTAAATTGAAAACAAACAAAATCTTTATAAAAAAGACAAGAACAAAATTTAAAAATTAAAAGGACAAAGATTGAAATTGAAATACCAAAAACAAAGAGGGCCAACATGTAATACTTATGAAGGAGAGTTTAAAAAATTAAAAAAAAGTTTGTTGATGACAAATCGCTTCAATGTATCCATCACGCGCGCTAAGAGGAAAAGAACATAGCGATGTTTCCGGTAGCACAATAGAAAAGAGGGTTTGACCGCCAAGAGGTGTTGTAAGAAAAAAACACATATGCCTTTCTTGCATCGACATATACACTACACATGCTAACAACTTTTTAAAATTAAACATTAACTTATCAAGAGAAAAGACCAAATTGCCTGGCATGGCTATGAAAATAAAAAAAAATATATGTTAAAAGACAAAAAATATCATTAGATGCATGACTTATTTTTTCTTGATTCTAATGGTAAAGATTTTTTTTTATTGTATTTTAAAAAATTAAAAGACATTACATCTTAATAATCTTGTAATGACCGAGGAATGAAAAAAAGATTAAATACCCCCCCCCCAACACCATGGCATCTCATTTTTTTATTCGATGGACAAGAGAGTAATTTATTGTAGCAATGAATAATATATTCAACAGAAAAAACTAAAAATAACCCCATTTAACCCGCACATTTTACCGCAAGGATGAAGGTTAAAAACGGGTGTACACTGTCGCAATCTACAGTGATTTGAGAGAGACGAAGGCTAAAAACGGGTGTACACTGTCGCAATCTACAGTGATTTGAGAGAGAAGGTGCAAACTCCCACGCCTATTATGTGTTTTGTAATATATTCTCTCGCGGCTCATCTCCTCTCCTCCCCTCTCATCTCTCTCTTATTCTCTCTCGGCTCCTCTCATCTCTGAAATCATCCTCTCCCTGTCGATTGTAAGCTCGTCGTCGATCTGTAAGCTCATCTCCTCTCCTCTCATCTCTCTCTCGGTTTGGATTTGGGGTATTGTTAAAGGAGAAGATTGTGAGGGCTGGCTTCGTGGTTGGTTTTATTTTTGGTTTTTGCAAGGTTTTTTGAGTGTTATTCTGCTGAATTCTAACATCTCAGAGCATCGATGGGGCTTTTATTTTTGGGTTTTGCAAGGGTTTTTTAGTGTTATTTTTGGGTTCTACGTTGAAAAATTGTAAAGATAAATTGACAGAAATTATTTTTGGGTTCTTCAATTGTGAATGAAGATGTATGCTTTGCGTGTTTTGGGTGTTTTAATGGCTGAACAGTGATTCCAACGGGAAAAAAATGTATTATGCCTTCTCTTTCGTCTCTGCCATATATAGCAGCTCAATCAACCAAAGCTAATTTTAGCTGCGTGTATAGCTCTCCCGCTGCAGTTGCT